>VDFB02135055.1:0-20516 GCA_007258455.2 Sequoia sempervirens
CATCATCATAAAAATGCATAGAAAAGATAATACAAAAAATAAATGCATCCATCCATCCATAAACATCTGCATAATCATACATACATCACATAATATAGAATCATAAAAGCATCGCATATACATCCATCCATAATGCATAAATAAAATAGGACATATCTCATAGCAAACTAATCATATCATATTTATCAAAATGTAACTGTCATGGTACAAATCAGGATCAAATATGTATGTGTATCAATCAATGTATACAATGCCCATGGGGCTATCAAAAATGGAGCCCGTGGATCTCAAAAAGAACATTGTTGATCAAAACTATGTGAGCTAGCCCTAATGGTTGCTCCCCTCACCAACCTACCTCTCTAGTTGGTCCTATACCTGCCTCATCCCAATCTCCAAGTGAACACTTTCATCTCATCCAAGACCCTCTGCCAGTGGGGTAGACCAGGTTGTCTTGTATGAGTAAACGTGAGGCTTCCCCTATACCTCCAAACTATTGGGTCATCAAGCTCAATGTCAACCACTGTAACCCTCAGACAGAGCATGAAAAATATGCTCCCAGGCCTAGATGTACAATAATGTGACCCCAACACCAATCGCTATGTTGTCACAATAGGAAAACTCGTGCAAATGATGGTATAATGAGGCTAGCATCACTAGTCCCCAAGCAAAATAGCACCTCCTAAATAGCATCCGCTCCCAAGACAGACCCCATCCTAGACTGAAATATCAACCTCACCAATCTGGAGCCACTAGTCCTTATATGATCACCACAACAATCAATCAAAAAGTTGACACCTGACCTCTGTAATACTCAAGATTGATTTGCCCCTTGGTAAAAAAAATCTCATATGTCCCCATGATCTCATAACAGGCATCGGTGCCAACATCAATGTCATATATAACTCTCTCACCATGGATGGGCAACCACAAAATACACCAGACGTCCTCCAATGTGATGGTTGCCAGAGCAATGGGAAGATGAAAGGATGATGTCTCATTATTCCATTGCTCAACAAACACAGTCATCATAGCTAAGTGAGTCCTAATAGCAGGTGTGTAAGCAATATACCAAAGGTTGATTGTGTCAAGGTGCTCCTGTAGTAACTTGTGCAGTCCACTGAATCTGCTCAACACCGAGGGTCGATGCTCACGTGAATGCATTGTCTCTCTGTCCTCCTACACCCATAAAGCCACAACATCAAGTTTTGTAGAAATACTAGACCCTGTTTGAAGTTTTTGACACTGAAACAACAAATGTGTCTCTATTCGCAAAGGTGTCACTCTTTGAAAACTCCAAACTGTGACACTAGGACCCCCAAAGTGCAAACCAAGTCGTGGCATCATTGTTTGATCCGTGAGCATGTTTGACCAAAAATCCTAAAGACCTAATAGAAGCGCAGCATCACCATTCACAATGGTGTTTCCCTTTGGATTTTTCAACCTAAAACCTAAACTGTGACTCGGCATCGCAAGTCATAGTAGTGGCATGATTTGAAGCTTAGCTCATTGATTATACACTTTTATCATCGCTATATAGTGACATTGGACAAGTTTGACCTTTGAACCATAATAAATGTAGAAAAAAATTGAAATTAAAGGTCGGGTTAGGATCACATACCACTGGTCCTATGCCTGGAGGTCTCTGGTAGACTTGAACTCGCTCGAAAATGTGTTGGAGAAGCACTCTTTGCGCCATTCTGCCTGAGGGTCGGAGCTCAAAATGAAGAAATTCTCAGTCTGAATGTGAAAATGAGTTGAAAGTGACCTCGAAGGCTATTTAAGCATGAAATTAGGGGGTTTTGCCTTGTTTTAGCCGCTAAGCTAGGGTTTTGTGCCCCCGGCCCCATTTTTGTCCAACTGATGCTTGTTTTGCATCTTTTTTTCGTGTTTTGGCACATTTTCAGCACCTGGACCCGTCGGGCAGCTTGTTCTCTTTTTTTTAGAAATCACCCAAAAATCCAAATTTTCATCCGATCTCTCGAGGGGGCAATATACCAGCATAATTCTTCCATTGGGGCAGCAATGGGGCATCTATAAAAAAAAAAATTTAAATGAATTTTGATCTTGGCAAGTTTATTCTTTGAATCAACATAGCAGATACATTGCTTCAAAGAGGGGAAAAATGTAGACACGTAAATTATACTGATTGATATCATGCACTTGATCATGATTTACTAACACCAATTCTACCTAAATCATCTCTCTGCTAACCGTTTAATCATATAGCCTTTATTTGATTAAATCATTCTCCTTTATTAATTAAATAAATCAACTTTATTTGATTAAATCATTATCTTCTCTTAATTAAATAAATTAACCTTTATTTGATTAAACCATATTTCTTCCTTTAATTAAATAAATTAACCTTTATTGATTAAATCTAACATCATCCCTTTTAATTAAATAAATCAAACTTTATTCAATTAAATCTAATATTCATTATTCCTCCCATTTGATTTAAATAAATCCAAAAATCTAAGTCAAATGTCAAATCAAACTAATATCCATCTAAGTTAATTAAATCCTAATTAACTCTAACTCTAATCCATCAAATCCTCTAGATTTTGCAACTTGCACAAGTAAATCAATTTAATTGATTTATAAATTCTTCTATTTTCAATCAAAAGGGCATCTCATTGGAATATTCCTCCATTTTGAAATCTCCCTCCCAAAAGGACTTGTCCTCCAACATGGCATTAAAGCATCTTACATGTCTTTTTTCTTGAGCCAAGTGGCATTAACTCCTCTTTCACATCTTCCTCCACAAGCCAATTTTCAAATTTTAAATTTCCACCTAATTGCATTTATTTGCACATTGATAAAAATGTGCTCCACCTCTCTCCACTAGCATGTTGACAAGTGGCACAATGCCATTGGCTTATTTTTAGTCCCACATCCTTCATATTTTTCACTCCTCCATCCTTCTTTCCTATAAAGGGAGAGCTCTCCTATTGATTTTGGATCCACAACTTGAGGCAAAGTCATTATCTATAGATTTGGAGTAAAGTTCATCCACCATTTTCATAGTTTTCATCCATCTTAGCTAGGTTATGGTCAAATTTCATCAAATAGCATCAATCTTCATCAAAGTTCATCAAAGCATGGAAGGAATTGGGAAAGGGCTACTTTCCACATTAAAGTAGCACTAATTCCCCATGGGATTGAAGGTTTCAATGTCTTGAGCAAGATTTAGTGTCTCATTTGATATTATTTGCTTTGTTTTTTGTTATTTACATTTTAATGAATTGCATGGGGAATGATGGTTTTAGATGTGTTTGATGACTAACATTGTGTTGTTTGTCTATGTTTGAGCAAGTCTAGAGATACCATTCACAAGTGTAAATACCCAAGTTCGATTGAACCTGTGCAAACACCATTAAAAATTTAGGTGCATGCTTCCTTTGATTCAAAGATGACTCATGAACAACATACATCACTTGAACACAATTTGTAATATTCCATAAACAATAACATCACTATCAAAATCAATATGAGTATTACACAATAAATTAGGGTTATGTATATGTGCACATTTCTGATATTCAATGGTTAATAGATTTGAAATTTGTTCACTATTTAATAGACCATAGTCCTAATCCATTCTTTCAACCACTTCTTTCTATTGACCTCCACTAGAAATGCATGCATTACCAAGTTGTAAGTCAGGACATACCAAGATATTACCATCATCAAAATATGGAAACTTCATGGACCAGGTTTCATCATTGAGTTGGTCATTTATATCTTCTTGGAAGTAGAGACAAGAATTTTCACTATTATGAGCATCAATGGTAAACATTGCATCACTTTTATCTTCTTCCTTCTCAAGCATGCAATTTTTTGTATCTAAAAATGGAGATATTTGATCATTTGTATCCACACAGCTACTAGTTTCATCAACATGTTTATCCATAGTTGCAAACAGCAGGCTTTGCACATATTCATTCCTCATTTTTCCATATTGTCTAAGCATATGTAATCCATTTTCATATTCAAAATTTTAAAATCCTTCAACAACGCACTAGATCCCTCCTCAAAAGCTTCAAAATACAAATGAATGCAATCTGATGTATTAGGTCTAAAAACTTCAAGTATTAATGAAAGAGCAACAACGAATTTGTGATTGAAAACAATGCTTGACTCTTCATCTTGTTTCTTAAGTTGTTTTAACTTTGTGACAAGATTAGAAGGTTCCTTTGAAAATTCTTCTCTATAATCATCAACTAGTTTATCCCAGCAGGGAAATGACTTCTTAGGAAAACTTAGATACCAGTCCCTAGCTCTAGCTTCAAGAGATCTGACAAAAAATGTCATCCACATATCCTAATCTCCAAATGAATGTTTCACCATGAAATTATAGAAAATTTGGACATGTGTATCTCCTTCACACACATTGTATCCATTAAATCTAAGCATCTACTTATAGACTCGAGATGGAATAATTTTAACCTTGTAATCAATCCATGACAAGTCTAGTTGGTTATACAATGAATCAAATGAATTGACAATAGGTGCAGAAATTTGGCTAACAGACCTAGTATGATTATCTCTTAATTAGGCTTGTATAGCCATCAGGTGTCTTTTATTCATCTCTTTAACTCCCCTTTTAAACACAGTTTTCCATTCTGGCCTTAGCCTAGGCTTGTTCACACTTAGGTTCTTGTACTTTGGGGTTTCAATTGTTTGAGGGTTATCAGACTTCTGAAGCTTCTTGACAATATGCATCAAGGTTTCTAATGGCATGGTTATTTCTCTTTGGTAATCCATGGATGTATGCAAACTAGGGTTTAACTAATTATGCATAATTATATTCATGATAGTATGAAAATCACTAGGATGACTGGTAATATGGTGGTAACCTAAGACTGAAACATATGATAATGGATAAAATTTCTTAGGATATACAATTTCATTTTAACCATCTATACTAGAATTTTTTTGAATTTTCAAACAAACACTTTAAGTGGAACAACAATTGCATTCAATGTGACAGGTTCAATAAATGAAAATATATAGAGAGCTATGTACCTTCACTCCTCTAGTTTATGCCACTTTGAATAGAGCACTTTCAAGTTACATTAATAAATATTAGCCCTTCATGTGTATAAATTGTAGAGTAGAGTCGCCACCTCTTCAACAAGAGGAAAACATTTGAAGCAAGGATATCTTTCTCTAACTTCTTCCAGCAAAGTCACTTTAGGCCTACTACAAACCAAATTGCAAATCTAGAACTTCTTCAACATTTGAAATAGATGTTCATTTTGTTTTGACTCCTTTCAAATGGTCTTTAAAAAATTTACATCAAAGATGCAAAGGTGTCCCCAGTAGAGTCGCCATTTCTATTGGTTATTTTTTTAGAACCAAACTTAATCTCAGTCCTAACCTATGAACTTGTCACAACTCAATTATCAGCTAGGTTGAGGATTGGCCAACACCTAGGTAAATTAATTAGTACTTCAATTCTTCTCTTCAGGCTCTATGAGACCCAGGGAGGGTAATCTCATGCATACTCATAATATCTCACTTTAGATCAAGAGTATTTCTTCACATAGATGCACTATCTCAAGAAAATCACCTTCTCAAAGGCTCGGAAGACCTTGAATAGAAGTGTTACTTATTTCAAGGAGTGCACTTACATACTTAAAATTGGGGCGATATATTTTAAGGTATTTTATGAATCATTCTTCATCTTGAATCCTAGGCCCAATTCAATACTAGCTCAACTGATCACAAGATAAAATAATAAAACAACCAGTGCCTTATCTAAGGGAGAAAAAGAGTTATAACTTGTAATCAACTAGTAATACAATTCTGATTGAACTTCAGAAATTAATGGACTATTAGAATTTCATTGTGTAACACCTAACTCACTATGTTTGCAAAATGTCACTTCCTTACTAAATCACATATCCTTTTTTCACAAACTAATGACCTCATTTTAGTGTTTAATCAATTCATTGAACTGAAGCATAAAACAAATTCATCCATTCTGTGCAAATGACAAAATACAAATGAAATCGTCATTAACAACTTCATTCATACTTTAGAAGAAAACACATAGGAGAGCAACATTTTGAAACTAAAATTCTTCTTCATTTCTGATATAGCTTTGTAAAACCATATTTAAGATTTTTATAAATTATAACTTTCATTTTAAATTTTCTTCTGATATATCTACTAGAGTATCCATTTATATTCTATTTTTCTTTTAGAGCATAGTATTTAGTGTGACCATGTCTAGACTCAAAATTTTGAACTCTATTCTTTCAACCATGAAATCCCCTTTATATAAACAGGGGAGCAACAAGCACCTAGCTGAATTGCAATTTCAGTTTCATTTGGGTTCATTTCAAAAATCTAATTCTAACTAAATCCTTGAAGAACTCCCTGGGCGGTTTCATACACAATCATTTGAGAACAGGGGAGGACAAAAGGCAAAAAACATGTGCAAGATACCAGTGGTCGTTGTCACAGCGTTCGTTGCTTGAAACAAAAAATATTCCATTCATATATTTCAAAGGACTTCCACATCAGCATGGGACAGCAAAAGACAAACCATAGACACATGAAAACAAATACCTCTTATGCAAAGACCATGGTGTCATCAAAAACTAAAACAAGGTAGTGACCCTATTAAGATTCAATGACATCAAAAAATGCTCGACCACTCCTTGTCCTAAGATAATTGTGTTTTCCCATGCGGGCCCTATGGCTTTTCTCTCTTTTCCTGGCCTTCTTCACTGGTTGCACCAGTTCCCTTCCTTTGACCTTGACCACTACTCCTGGAAGGGTCATATTCCTCAAGTGGTAAGTACTCTACACAATTGATTTCTTCTTATGACCTCTATCCCTCCTTTTACCCTTTGAAATGTCAGGGGAAACCATGGCTTCCTACTTAGTTATATATTCATGACACTCAAACACACTTAACCGGCTAGACCTCCTAACAGGTGGAATTGTTGCACTAGATTTTCCCATCTCTTTTAAACTAGCATAATGATAATTAAAAGGATTTGACTCAAGATCCATAGGAGAAACATCCCAACCCTAGTAATTGCAACTAGTTCAAGCAACAGAATTCCTAAATAGACCAGAGAACCCAATTTCATACCAACTTACTCAGAACGAGAAAAATCAACTCAAGACAAACCAGCAACTTCTTACTCCACTTCACACTTTGCCTCACATACACTACAGACTGAAAAGATAGTGATAATAAACAATGATCAACCTACATTAAATAGAAAATTTGAGCATGCAGAATTAATGATTCAAAACTCCTTGTGTGAGCGAATTGGTAACTCATTAGTTTGGCATTGAATCTGGGCCGTTGATCTTAGAACAATTAAAATTTCATCTAAGGTGGCCATGAGCATCGTTTTTTGACCATGATCAAATTGCTCCTTCAAAAAAACAATGCTATCAAAAATGTTGCCACATTCTCCTCTAACCTTGATTAATCATATGTGATCTGACAATTAGCATGTATCACCAACCTAATCCATGCTTTTCATTAATATTGACGAAGTACACAAGACCAGTTTTTCTTAGAGAGAAACTTTCTTTATACATTTCATCGCTTCATCATTGATCTTCCCCAAATTTTAGGGTGCAATTAGCCATGAAATTATTCATGCGATGATATTCAATCCATTGGATCATCCTACTTTAAAACTTTATAAATGGTTCTCTAGTCCTTTCGATGCTTTCCTTTTTACTTTAGGTGGAATCCCTAGGATCCTGCCATGTTGCCCATTCCATGTAGTAGTCATCGCTTGTCTTTGATTTACTTCATCCTCACCTAGCTCCATTAGTGATGTAAACATCCCTGCGGTGATCTTTAGCCCCTAGTTTTGTGGCCTGGCCTATGGTCACATTCATCCCTCCATCGCACATCACCAATTCAAAATTTGCATCTAGGATCCTATCAACGAGGGGAGATGTTGTGGAGGCACCAAATTTAGACACGTACAACTGCATAAAGTAAATGGAACAAAAGACATCGCTCATAGGATCATATCAAATTAGTAAAAGAAAAACCCTTTAGAGAATACCATCGCTTATGACTAATTCAGAACTGAAGTTCTAAAATGAATTTGAAATGAGCAATATAACATAAGGTCATCGCTCATAGCTAATTCTCCTCATACATTGTGCGATCAATTAGAAATGAGAGGATTTACAACATTTCATAGTGTCCATCATGTATCGCTAATGTGGGACTTTATTTTTAAAACATATGCGCGATCACGCAATATAAAGGAAATTACATTGTATTTCTCATCACTGATTTAGGTTTATCTTTTTATGATCATCCTCAATGAGTGATAAGAAAACAAGGATAAAAGCATTGATCATAACTAGTACAAATTCAAAGGCTCAAAAGCCATTAGCGATGAGCGATGTCAAAGAAAACATCATTCCATCGCTTGTCGCTAATTCAAGGTGTGAATCTATGAATAAATCAGCAATGAGCGATAAAGTTATGAGGCCCATCTGGACTTAAGTGGAAACCTTTGAGCACATGCACTTAAGTTGTTCTAAAAAGGGGGACTTCTCTAGGATGACATGAGAATAATAGACTCAAGATTTCAAAATCATGAAATACAAAGGATGTAAAAGCCAAAAGATCCTTTACCTAACCCCAAACTCATGAAATACAAAGGATGTAAAATCCAAAAGATCTTTTACCTAACCCTATAAGAGATGGGTGATTAAGACCTAGACACGAGAGGGGCTAGTCACTCAATGACATTAATAGACATGAAAATTTTATGTGACCGGCTATAGGCACTATGCAGTTAGCAACAAAATAGAATGTTACAAGCAACTAAAATGAACAAAACCCTAAACCCTCATATATGAAACCTACATCAAATGTAACAAAGGTTTTAGGTAAAAATTCTTAGGGTTTAATATAAGCACTTCATATTTTGCAAAATTTGAAAGTGTCATCACTCTCAACTGCACTATTTTCTCTTTTCTTCAAATTTTCTCAAAATCACTTGAAAACCATGCACCAAAAACACATTTTCATTACCTACAACACTTCCTCATCACAACCAAACCACCTATGACATAGAAAATCAACCATACACACACTTATCAAAGAAACACTAGAGGTTGAGATCAATGATAATACTAATGACAATATAATGAAACTAATCAAAGCATCAACAAGGTTGAAATCAATGCAACAACAATATAGATTTGTTGACATCAATGACAACACAAACTACACATACTTGCAACAATATCCCCCTTTTTCATTGATGGCAACACATTATGTGAAAAACTATCAACAACAAAAATAACAACTATGATTACCAAACAACTCTAATTACCAAAGCACATATTCTACGATAGTGCACACTTCTCTCCCTTACACATGCATCAAATTTTACCAACACTTTCTCTTTCTCATGACTTAACTCTCTCTCTCTCCTTTTTAGTTTACTCTCCTTTTTTACTTTACTCTCTCCCCCTTTGATATCAATCACACATACTCTTTCTCTCCCCCAAGGGAAACACCTATAAGGGACAACAGTTGTGCAACCACCTTTCCTTTTTACTGCACTATATTTTCTTCACACCTTCTCTACACATTTTCCCTTAGGAGTACACACCATATTGCTAACTTAAGTGACCAGCTTAAGGGTTTTCCATCATTATTTTATTGGCCTCTTCATTTGGTTTAACCTTTTGAGTAGGTTGAGAACCTTGTATGATTTTTTTGAATAAAGATATATGGCTCCTTTTAAAAGTTGGATTTGGTGGAAAGTTAAGATCGAGGATTTATATTCAAACTCTTCAATGGTTATTTCTTGAGGTAGCTAATTTGACAGGAGATAGAACATCAGTTGCTTTTACAACTTTGTTTCTATGTGAAGGTGAACAGTCATTAGTAGATTTTTGGTTGGCGCCAAATTCTAAAGGTAAAGTGTGTGTGTGTGTGTGTGTGTGTGTGTGTGTGTGTGTGTTACGCATGGGGAGAGTGGATAGGGAGTGTATGATATCAAAGAAAGTAGTTCCTTTTTCTTTGAAGTTAAAGTTTCTATTTCAAAGTCTTAATGGATTTAATGCTAGTTTTGGCAATGAAGTATATTCGACAATAACCCTTTGTATAATCTTTTTGACAAAGAATTGGTGTAATGAAATGGTGATTGAGTTTTTTCATGAAAAGAAGTGGTATTTGAAGAATGATAAATACAAATTTGAATGCCCAAAATTGATTGTAATTGATTGTGGCTCTCTTGAATTCAGTTTGTGGTATGTCTTGGTGAATGTCAAGGAGGTGAATTTGTTACAAATGAAATATGATGATTGCAGAAGGTATGGGTGTGTTTTTTTAATTGTAGAAATATTGTTGATGTATGTTGTAATAGGTTTTCAAAGTGAATTTGACAAAGATAGTGTGATTTTTGAAAGAAAAAGTTGTCAGGGATGATTTGAGTAGTTTAATTCTCTCAAATACAAGATAAAGCAATATTTTTTAGTGTTTGAAGACATGACAGCTATGTGAGAGTTGGTTGTATGTAAGATTGATGTAAAAATACCTTGTCAATCTGTGTTGATACTTTGGTAAAGCATTGGTTTGAAGTGAAACAAAGAAACCCTCTATAATATATTTTTTCTTGTATTCAAAGTCTGGAGTTGGTTCTTCAACCACTGGAGTTGTTTCTTTAGTGTTTTTTGGGTTGGTGCTTCGAAGGAGAGTTGGTGCTCTTGGTGGGTTGGTGCTCACTAAATGTAATCAAGGTTGGTGCCCTTTGAATACAATAAAAGCAATTGTTTGAAGTAGTTTTTTTCACCCTTTTTTAGGGTTTTTCCACTCATAAATATGGCATATCATGTCTCTTTGATGATATGTTTCTTTGTGCATGATTCACTATTCCTAATTCACATATGATGTTGTAATATGCACATCTTTTTGTTTTGTTTATGAAATACATATCTAAAGTTTTGTATGATCAAGAGTGTTAAGGTTTTGAGATTGATTTTATCTTACCATTGATTCACCCCCCCTTCTCAGTGGTCCTATACTCCAACAAGTGGTATTAGAGCAGCAAGGTTCCCTACAAAAATTTAATCAACTTGGGTTGATCTTAGTGGTGGAGTACAATGGCAAAAAGAAAAAGAAACAAAGAGAAAAAAAATACCCAACAAAATACTAAATAAAAAGAGCAACCTAAACCAAGTACAAAGGTTGATGAAGAATCAGTTAACAGAAATGACATAAAAATTGAAAAGGATACAAGGTTAGAAGATGATTTTATAGTTGGGAATATTGAAAAAAAAGATCACTTTGTGAATGATTTTTAATAATAATATGATGAAGATGATTGTGAAGTTGATATTGAAGGTGAGCTTATTTGTGCCTTTGAAGAGATTAAGAAACTTAGATTGGAGAATCAAAGGTTAAAGTTACAACTCCATGAAGAAAAGGTCTCCAAGACTAAAAAACTTTCAGACCTTCAAGATGCAAAAAAATAGATAATAGATTTGAAGGTTCAAATTGCAAAAGTTAAGAAAATAGAAGAAGTCAATAATCAACTTAAGGAAAAAGAGGTTGATTGTAAAAAGTATGAATCGAAGATAGTTTCTTTGATAAATGAAATAGGTAAAGCTTCTTCCAAGTTACACAAGACACTTTAGTTTGAAAAGAGTACTGAGTGTTTATATGAGATGTTAAGCAAGCAAAAATATCACAAGGACACTACTGGGTTACATTTTGAAGAAGGGAAAAATTCTAAGAAAAACTCAAAGGAAGAAAATAGATCTAGACTATCATTTTGTTGCTCCTAAGGCTGGAGATAAGGAGATGAAAAAAGGAGGTATCCCTACTCAAGCTAGCAAAAACAAGTTGAGAAGATCTTTCCATTCAATACAGCATCAAAAGCTCTGGTTTGATAATTCTTTTCATGGTTATTGTTATTCATGCTATGAATTTGGTCATAGAGCAAAAGAATGTTGGGTTCATGGAGAGAAAGTTGGATGTACTAAAAGCTATTATGAATGGTTAAATAGTAGAAGCAAAGTCATATGCTATAGATGTTATGAAGTTGGACATAAAGTGCTATTTTTTAGAAATCATCACAAGAAGCCAAGTATTAAGAAAGTTTGGAGAAGGAAACAAGAAAAAGAAGAACCCAATATTGTGCATGTTGCACAAGAGGTATCCTTAACTACATAAAGGATAGCATAAATTGAGGGGGATTTTTTATTTTTATTGTATTATACAAACCCCTTAGTCAATAGAAAAAATTTCTCATCAAGTAGAAAATAAAAGAGTGCTTCATTTCAAGTTTATTGTTGATATTTCAACATATATTGAGTTGATGAGTTGGAATTCTACAAGAATTCTTCATCATATCATATGTTGTTATTAGTTATTTAGTGGCAGTAGGGTTGATGATAAAATGTCTAAGTTGGTGCAATCAAACAAGAGGAAATTGTCCATAGAGGTCTCTAAAATTTTATGCCTATAGAGGAATGTGACAAGGTTAAGTTTCAAAGAGATATTAATGGAATGTTTCTTAATATGCTCTCTATTTATGATGTTTCAGTGTAATGGCGACAACATATAGTGATACATGGCAGTTATTTCCATGTTTGAGAAAGGTTGCTCATGTTTTACTAATGGGAAGTAAATGAAGTAATTTGTGAAGGGCCAGTACAGTTTTTTTCATGATTGTGTTAGTAGTGGTATTATTGGTATTATTTTGGGAACATTAATCTTATATGTAGTAGCAATGGAAAGAAAGAACCCAAAAGTTATTGAGTATTTAGAAGTAGCTTGAATGACACCAGCTATAGTTGCATTGAATAAAAAAGAAGAGATACTTGTGAGTATCCTTGCAGAGTATTAAGTTGTGACTAGTCTAGTCAATACTGTGTTTGGCACCAAGTGTTTATTAGGAAGAAGGATAGCTTTGAAAAACACTCTGTAAGATTGAAAGAGAAAAATAGTAGTCTAAGGAAAGAAGAAAAGTATCATATGTTTGTGTTGCAAAAAGACAAATCTTATTAATTTATCATGAGGTGTTTCAATGATCACATTATTGTCTCAGTTTGCATCTATGTTTTGCTTAGTCCATGTCTCAATGAAATGTGTATATGACAGGTTACAATGTGACAACATTTGTTTTTGACAGTGGTATTGTGCTTGGTGATAGTTTGAGAATTGGCTTCCAATACCTATTCTTGAGAAATGTTACTTGATCACAATGGTGTATTCTCCCATATTGACCAACACCTTCACAATACTCTAACTGTCTCTTTATATAGTGCCTTTGACAAGGTGTTCTTTAGTCATGGCTTATATCACAGAGCTAAATTTGATTGCAATATGATATTATTCTTGTATATCATAGTGATTAGTTGGGTTGTCTTCAAAGAAGTTTTTACTTGATGAGATTTTTATGCTCGGTGCTTTCAGTCCCTTGGTCAATGCTTTGTTGATTAGTGCAAAAGGATGAAAAATGTTGCTAAGTGATGGGGTGTTGCATCTTGACAGTGATATGGAGGGTAGTAACTTGTTATTTGGTACTGATATGTAGTGCTTAATGTTAACTTTTTTCAATATTGTGACTTTTTTAAAGTTCAATGTGCCTTAATGTCAAAATGACAAGATTCACAGGGTGAATATTGATATGGAAAGTAGTATATTGAATACATAGTAGTGTTTTCTCATTTGTTACTTTTGAAAATGATTGTACACTGAATGGAAGTAGTTCTTAGCTAAGGATGCTTGATTCTACTCTATTATGGGTGCTTGGTTATTGTATAGTGGTATTCGTGCTTATTCTTGGTGCTTGATGTCAGTTCAATTTCTTGTGACTAACAATTATTTGTTAATAGCTTGAAGACAGGGACTCTTATAGTGAGCTTCCTTAGTTGTAATTAGTTTTAATGGTCTTGCCTAATTCATGCTAAGTTCAGTGATATTTCATGATTTTTCATGTTTCTTTCAAGGTACTCTATATTTGCTTCAAGATATTATACTATTTGTGGAGGTTTCTTGATGGTGAAAATATTTTCAAATGTCCTCAGTGGTGCCTCAAGTGGTGATCTTCATTGTAATGGATGCTTTTTAACAGTACTTGTGCCTTAATTGTTGGACAGTGTTTTTATTCCTTGCAAAAAGCTATTTTATAGTGGTTGCTAAACAATGTCAAAGTTTGATGCTTTGAAACAATGACTGGAATAGTACTTTTGTGCAATGATAGTGGATAGTCTTTGTTGAGATGGAAGTACAAAATATGGTGTCAAGATGACTACTCTTGATGATTCTACACAATCTCTCAATGGTGTCTTTATTGCTTGGACAGTCAAAGGAATTTTTTTTTTGTATAACACAGTGTTGCTTGAACATGGATGCTCATACTATAATAGTGGATAGTTTATAGGAAAATATATTGGTAGTTTAGTGGTTAGTGTGGTTTGTTTCATAGTTAATGTGCTCTTGAATATGATTACAATGAATATTTTATTTGTAACAATTGCTAATTCAGTGGAATTTGGCAGGGAGAAAATGTTTTAAGCTTTATAATCTAATTTGTCATGGTTTTTTATAGTATGTAGCTTGGTTGGTCATGGTGTTCCATAGCTTTGCATTCATAGGGGGAGTGATTGCTTGGAATTATTCGTCCCTTTTTCATTGATGTCAAAGGGGAAGATAGGCTTGACAAGTTCACAATGAGAGAAAAAGAGCAATAAGGTGCAAAGTGGAAAAAAGTTGACATCAATTCCAAAGGGGGAGTTTGTTGCATTGGCATTGATTTTTCATTAATGTCAAAGCTTGTTGCATGAAGGATTTTTATTGTTGTCATTGGTATTATTTATTTTTCATTTACATTCTACTCCTAGTGTGCTCCATGGCACTCAAGTTATTCAAGTTTGATGGGTTACTTGCATTTCATTATCAGTAATTTGGTGCTTCAAGTCAAAATCATTTCATCAAGGCTTCAAGGTATCAAAGGTATCAAAGGTTTCAAGGTATCAAAGCTTCAAGGTACTATAAAGGCGTCAAGGTATCTCAAGGTACTATAAAGGCATTAAGGTATCAAGGAAAAAGGTAGCATCAAAGCTTTGAAGAATCAAAACCCTAACTTTGTATTAAAGTTTGTTATTCTTTGTGATGATCAGTGGGTTTGTTCTCTGCATTGTGTCTTGCTTCAGAGACTTGTATTGGTGGTTTTCTCTGTTCTCAAGATCATTTGAGTGCTTAGGGTTAATTTATTGGTTAGAAATATTGACTCAAAAACCCTAAATATTTGGTTATTTTGCAAAATAAGCTAAAAGGTTAAGTTTTGTTTTAATTTGGAGGTGACTTGTAGTTATTGGTCACTAGTAACTTAAGTGACCAGCTTAAGGGTTTTCCATCATTATTTTATCAGCCTCTTCATTTGGTTTAACCTTTCAAGTAGGTTGAGAACCTATATGATTTGTTTGAATAAAGATCTATGCATCCTTTTAAAAGTTGGATTTGGTGGCAAGTTAAGATTGAGGGTTTATATTCAAAATATTCAACGGTTATTTCCTGAGGTAGCTAATTTGACAAGAGATAGAATGTCAATTGCTTGTATATCTTTGTTGCTCTATGAAGGTGAACAATCATAAGTAGATTTTTGGTTTGTGCCAAATTTTGAAGGTAAAGTGTGTGTGTGTGTGTTA
Source organism: Sequoia sempervirens (assembly GCA_007258455.2). Taxonomy (NCBI): domain Eukaryota; kingdom Viridiplantae; phylum Streptophyta; class Pinopsida; order Cupressales; family Cupressaceae; genus Sequoia; species Sequoia sempervirens. The sequence goes on from VDFB02135055.1 coordinate 15,676, forward strand.
CACATGGAGAGAGTGGATAGGGAGTGTGTCATGTCAAAGAAAGCAATTCCTTTTGTTTTGAAGTTAAAGTTTCTATTTTGAAGTCTTAATGGATTTAATGCTAGTTTTGACAATGAAGTATATTCGACAACAGTCTTTTGTATAAGCTTTTTGACAGAGAATTGGTGTAATTAAATGGTGAATGAGTTTTTCATGAAAAGAAGTGGTATTTGAAGAATGATAAATACATATTTGAATATTCAAAATTGACTATGGCTCTCTTGAATTCAGTTTGTGGTATGTCTTGGTATATGTCAAGGAGGTGAATTTGTTACAAATTAAACATGATGATTGTAGAAGGTATGGGTGTTCTTTTCTGATTGTAGAAAGATTGTTGAGGTAATTTGTAACATATTTTCAAAGTGAATTTGACAGAGATAGTGTGGTTTTTGAAAGAAAAAGGTGTCAAGGATGATTTGAGTAGTTTACTTCTCTCAAATACAAGATAAACTAAGATTTTCAATTTTTGAAGACATGACAGTTGCATGAGAGTTGGTTGTATGTAAGATTGATGTAAAAAGACCTTGTCAATATATGTTGATACTTTAGTAAAGAATTGGTTTGAAGTAAAATAGAGAAACCCTCTATAATATACTTTTCCTTGTATTCAAAGTCTAGATTTGGTGCTTTAGCCACTGGAGTTAGTGCTTTGAAGGAGAGTTGGTAAGCTCTCGATGGGTTGGTGCTCACTAAATGTAATCAAGGTTGGTTCCCTTTGAAGATAATAAAATCAATTATTTAGAGTGGTTTTTTTCACCTTTTTTAGGGTTTTTCCACTCATAAATATGGCATATCATGTCTCCTTGATGATATGTTGCTTTTTTCATGATTTAGTATTCCTAATTCACATGTGATTTTGTAATATGCACGTCTTTTTGTTTTGTTTATGAAATACATATCTAAAGTTTTGTATGATCAAGAGTGTTAAGGTTTTGAGATTTATTTTATCTGACCACTTATTCACCCCCTCTCAATGGTCCTATACTCCAACACTTTCTACATTGCTTCTACAAATCTCTTGCACATTACTTCATTATCTTCAAATATTATGTAATCAACATACACATCCACAATCAATATTTGATCTTTCTCCACCTTAAAGTAAAGATTACTATATGTGGTACCTTTACTGAATCCTTGCTGCAACAAGTACCTATTCAATCTTGCATACCAAGCTCTGGGAGCTTGATTAAGCCCATATAATGCCTTCGTCAATTTGTAAACCATATTAGTATTATCTGATAACTAAAATCCTTCTGATTGTTCAATATAAACTTCTTCCAATTCACCATTCAAGAATGCAGACTTCACATCCATTTGATACAATTTGAAATCTTAGTGTGTTACAAAATCCAAAAAAATCCTAATAGCTTCCATCCTTGAAATCGGAGAAAAAATCTCCTCAAAATCTATTCCTTCCACTTGTGAGTAACCTTTACACACAAGCCTTGCCTTATTCCTAACAACTTATCCACTCTCATTTAGTTTATTCCAGATCACCCACTTCGTTCCAATCACATTCTTGTTTGTTGGTCTTGGGACAAGTTCCCAAGTTCTATTCTTCTCAATTTGCATTAATTCTTCTTCCATAGCCTTGATCGAATACTCATCTTTACATGCCTCAATCACTATTTTAGGTTCAACTTTGGAAAGTAAACATAAGTTTACTTGTTCTTCTGTCATAGCAGTCTTTCTTCTTGTTAATAAACCTTTTCTTTTGTAACCAATGATCTAATCTCCAAAGTGATTCTTCTACCCACACTTATAACTCTTAGGGATCCTTTCTAAAGCTTCTTCCTCTTCAATTTCTTCTTCATTTTCCTTACCTTTATCCTTTTCTTCTTCTTTTCAAAAGGACTCATTTGATTCATATCCATCCATCATCACTAAATTTTCATGTATATTTTCATCCACTTTAACACTTTCACTTTCAACAATACTTCTCAGCTTCTTGTTGTAGCATCAATAAGCTTTTCTTTTTGTAGAGTATCTAAGGAAGATACCTTCATCAAATCTTGGATCAAAATTTTATAAGCTTTCTTCATCTCTCCTAATATAGCATTTTCTTCCAAAGACTGAAATATTTGACAGTAGGAGTCCTTCCATACCATAACTCATAAGGATTATTTGAACTGTTAGCTTTTTCTTGTACTTTGTTAAGAAGTATGTAGACTGCAGTATGAATTTCTTCTCTTTAGTAGGCTTCTAATAGGTTAGCTTCTTTCATCATAGTTATTGATGCTTCTTGAACAATCCTATTCTTCCTTTCAACCACTCCATATTATTAAGAAGTTGTAGGGGCTAACAAATGCCTATTTATTCCTTGATCTTCAAAAAAAGTGTTAAACTCATTGGAGGTGAACTCTCCACCTCTGTCAGATCTCAAAAATTTGATCTTCATATCCATTTTATTCTCAACCATAGCTTTGAATGCATTAAACTTATCTATAGCTTCTGATTTTTCTTTGAGAAAAGTAACCCAAGTTATTCTGGAATTATCATCAATTAATAGCATGAAATACCCATCACCTTAAAAATTTAAAGTTCTTGTAGGTTCAGAAAGGTATGTATGCACCAACTCCAAAGGACCAGTAGAATATTGTTCTTTGACTTTGAAACTCCTTCTAGCTTGCTTTCCAATATGAAATTCCTTGCAAATATTGATAGGATTTGTAATCCTTGTAAAATATCTCATAGCTTGAATTGAACTTATCCTTACTAGGCTATCAAAATTTATGTGACACATTTTTTTATGTCATAGCCAAATTTTATTAATTTAAGTCATAAAACACATACCATTCACACCTTTAAGTTGATAAACATTTCCATTTTTCCTTCTTTGTGCTACAATAAAAAATACAAAGCCTTTTCTAATCTCACAACCATTGTCCTAAAACACAATATTATATCCTTTGCTAAACCTTTATCCTACACTCAAAAGGTTATGTTGTAGACCCTTAACATAAAGAACATCATTTGTATTATGTTTTCCATTAAAATTGATTGAACCTTTTCCACATATCTTAGCAAATGTATCATCACCAAACTTAACTAAACCACCTTCAAATTTTTCAAGCTTAACAAACTTACTCTTATCACCCGTCATGTGATTTGAGAATCTACTATCAATGATACAGTTATTCTTCTCTTCCCTAGCATGAAGAGCATTCACAATTGCTCCTATTCTCAAATTAATTTCCTTCATACATCTCTCAGAGTTAGCAGAATTAGTTCCAAGATTTAGAACCATGAAGAAGTATTCATCATCTTCATCAATAGGGTAATCAGATTCATCATCAGATATATTGGTTGATGAGGTAAAAATAACCTCATCAATATAATGAACTAAATACTTAATTACCCTTCCAATTAATTATCTTTAGGATAAGTAATTGCTTTCTTTTGGTGAAAAGGCATACAATCTTTATTTCTTGAAATTAATTGAAATAAGCTAACCCGTGTTGACTTAATGTTTTAGTTTTTGAGCATTATGTAGGTTAATTACCACCATCAGTTATCATTCCATTCAAAGAGATTCAAAGTATACTTCAACACCATTGAAGACAAGTGTTGAAGAATGGGTGTCAGAACTTTAGGAGAATGCATGATGGACCAAGTTTTTATAGTTTTTGTTATTTTTTAGATTGAAGAATTTATGGCTCATCTCAAGCCCTTTAATGTTTTATGTCATGGGCTTTAAAGTCCATCGGTTTGTTGAAAATTAGTTGAAGACTTTACAACTGAAATGTAGGATTTTTTTAGTTGTTCTTATATAAATATGTAACTATTGAAAACAATGATATACAGAAGAATATCATTATGTTGTCACTATGTTTTCTGATTTACACTCTTTATATGAATAAAATGAGTTTTTCCCATCACCTTTGGAGTAACCGATTAATGTGAATGGGGTTATTATGAATTAATTAATTTTGGAGTTACCAGTGTATGTGATCTGAGCTAGGAGTAGGAGCACCTAAGAGCTAGCCACTCAAGGGACTATAGATTAGATAGATAAGTATTATAATTTTAATTCTATTACTTTCATTTAGTAAATGATAAATGGAATTGAAGTTTATTTTCATGTGTGTATTTCTATCAAGATTAATCCTACAGGTTGTAGTCAAGTCTATAATCTCTAAGTTCTATTGTCTGAAGTTCTAGAGCACCTCCTTCAATTGTTAGTTTTAGATTGTTAAATCATTTTCTATTAGTTGTTAATATTGTTATCTTTTGTTAGATCAATAATTCATAGTTTCTTTACAAGCTTTTCTTCCTCAACAATTTACACGTTTCTTAGTTTAATCATTTCCATGCTTTCTAGTTTAATCGTTATGCTTTTTAGGTTCATAATTTTTTGCTTTCTAGTATAGTTATTTCCAAATTTCTAGATAAATAATTTCTTGCATTCTACATTTAGTGGCCTCTTATTTTAGAGTTTCATTTCAGCTATCCAACATTTATAAAACCTGAGAGAGATATTCAAGATGTCTTCTATTCCATATAGCCTTTGAACACTACCCAGTCGATATATTAATGGATTTAATAACTAAAGTGTTAGGACCTAACGACAGCCTATCACTTTTTGGCATCGTTGTCAGGGAGCCTTCTTTTTCTAATGTTAGTAGGAGATACCCTGAATACCTATTTTAGGAACAAAAACAGTCCTCTAGCTTCTTTTTTTGCATGGTCAAGAAATGAGGTCCCCACGGAAGATTCATACCAAAAACCCCCCCAATCAACGTACCAACCACAAGTAGGGATGAAGGAAACACAGATCAAGAACTTACTGAGGAATTGAT
>VDFB02135056.1:0-17793 GCA_007258455.2 Sequoia sempervirens
TTGAAATTTGAAGTCCCAAGGGCAAAATGAGCCCAAGCTTGAAGAGGTTCCAAGAAATCTTCTAAGTATCCAAAATTGGAGGCTCACACTTCTAAATGCGCCCTTGAGGGAGAATGGAAGATGAGAAGCTTGGAAAATTTTCTAACTATAAAAAATTTGAAGTAGAGAGGGTCAAATGCACCCTGGCTCTGAGGTGACTCCAGCAAAGTTTCTCTAAGTGTTGCAAAATGAAAGATTGACCTCTCATATGCGCCCACCCAATGGAGTTAAGATGAAAGTTCTCTAAGGCACTTAAAGTTGATGTTCACACATGCAAATGCGCCCAAGAAGGATGGGGAGACTTGGAAATTTTCTAAGTATCACAAACTTGAGGTGGCTACCTCCAGATGCCCCCTTGAAGTAAGAAGTTGATGAAATATTCTAAGTGTCAAAATTTGCTCCTCTATACTTGAAATGCGCCCATGCTTGTAGTGGTGGGTTTAAAAAAAAATGCCTAAGGCATGTAAATTGGAGGCTTGAAGTCCAAAATGCGTCGTAGCCTTGACTGGAGGGTAAAATATTCTGAGTATTGTAAAATCGAAACTCAAAGGCCACCCATTGAAATGCGCCCGAGGCATTCAAGAAGAAAATTTTTCTAAGTGAGTCGAAACAATAAAAATTTTCTCACCACAGGAAGATGATTTGAAGATCAAATAAAAATGTTCTAAGGCAATCTAAATATTTTTTCTAAGTATTATCAAATTTGCACCTCCCTAGAGGAAAATCACGCCTGGACTTGGAAGTATGGAATTTGGATGAAATTGCCAGATATGAAGTCAGATGATGCTAGCTGCACAGGGTCAATAAAATTTTTCAAGTCAGAGCAACAAGAAATGTCCACAGATGTAAAGAACGGGATAAAATTTGTTAAAAAATTATTTTTCCAAGGTTCAAAATTCAAGAAAATTAAATGAACCCGTTCGTTGTATACCCATGAATCCGACACATTCTGAAGAAAATTTTCTTCTGGGTATTGAAGATATTCAACGAGGAACGGATTTTAGTGTCTTTTGCAGTTTGTCGAAGCCTTCAGAATGGAGATTTTTGATGGGCACTTAAATAATGCATTTCCTAAGTAAAAGTCTGAAAAATTTTCTAAGGCAAGAAAGGAAGAAGATGTTGAAATATATCACCTTGGCGGATGAATTTGAAGTTGGGCACCTAGATAATTTTTGATCAAATTCCTGATGAGAGGATTTTCTCGAGCCTGAGTCGGATGAAATATCAGTGAAATGCATGTGAGAATGCAAGGTTATTTGGCTAAGAGCATAGAAGAATTGGATACAAAGAGTTGGCTAAGAAAAACAATAGACATGGAGATCAAAACATGAAATCGTTAAGTAAGTTGAGTTTATATTATGAAGTGTTTAATGCTCTTCTCCTTGCTTGTTTTCACGGGGAGAAACGCTTGTGGTAACAGAAGGTGAAACAAAGGCACTCAAATACATTTCAACCTCGAGAAGAGAAGAAAAAGTTACAAGAAAAATGGCTAAGTGTTGAGACAGTGACAAAGAGAAATGTTTTAGAAACAAGATGGAAGATAGGCTTCAATGAAGTTGAAGAATAGCGCGTCAAGGAAAGAAATCAAAACGGTGTGAGAGCGTGTTTTCAAGGCGCTGGAATCTTCAAGATGATGGGCATTGTAGCTCATTATTACCCCACCCTCTTGGTGGCGGTTTTAGGGAGTGAATCTTGTTTAGGGCTGAGGTGGCACAATCTGGGCCATCCAGCGATTATCCCGAGCTATACATTTGGACTTGGCCAGCTATATAAAGAGAACCCCTCATTTTGTGTATTTTAATGAGGCAGGTAGAATTAGAGTAGGATTAGCATAGAGAACAAATTGAAAGTAACTTAGTATAGATTGATAGGTAGTTGAAGAGGAAATTTTTTCCTTGAACATTGTAAAAATTGTTGTGAACGGTCTCCCAATAAAAATTTTTATTAATGATGAATTTCGTCTTTTGTTGTGAGTAGCTAGCAAGGTTTCTTCGTCCTTCTGATTCGAGTAGTGGCTTAAAGTAGAATAAGTTTCATTTCATGTACGTAGGTGATAGTTGTGGAATGTGGTCTTCAATTTGAGCAAATTTGTCTATCCATACCACTAGTGTGTTCGTTGATGGTGAATGCACCTTGTGTGGTCAACTGGAATATCGTGTACTTAACTCCGATCATGATTTGTATGTTTATATGCGTCGTTGTGATGGTATTTTCATGCTAAGTTGTGATCTGAACACCTTGAGCTACTCCTTTGAAGATTGCATCGGTTCTGTGGAGGCAGGCAAAGCAGAGCCTGGTTGAAGCTTGTGAGAATTGATCACCATGTCCACGCCTTAGAGTAGATTAGAGCTCTCTAAACCCTGCATTTTAAATTCAATACTTTCAAGTTAGTTTAGGAAACAAGAACTTCATAGACAAATCTTTCGAATTTGAATTCCTTTCTCCGCTGCCGAACAATTCCGTAAGTCCCCTTGAAATACCAGCAAATCACATCGAGCCAACTGAGACTATTCGCATTGAAAGAACCTTGGAGTTGAACGCACGAACTCTCTCACAATCTTAGCGTGCTGGATACTTTGATCAAGAGGGAATAAGGTAGCCGTTGGCGACTTTATTCTGCGTTGGTGCGATCACGAAAAACACATCAACACATGTCTGGAGATTCTTTCTGGGTTTTCTGAAACCTACGTGCTGGTATAACATGCAAAATGAGATAATGACTTTCAAAATTCAGCCTTCAGAGGCTATTTTTATGGTTTCCATGTTGAAATTTTCTTCGCATGGAGGAAGGATTTTCAAGGACGGCGAGGGCGGGGTTCCATCCGAGGAGGCTCTGTGTTCGAGGGTTGCACTCCAAATGGCTCTAAGCCATTAAGGAAGTATTTTTCCTTTCCGTAAGATCTCCTTCTACAGCCTCGTTTAGGTTTCTTTCAATGTGCTTGTGTTTATTGTTCACAGCAAGAGGAAAACTATGTCTTGCTTTCGAATGTTGTCTCTTTTTTCTGGTAAATCTATAGCAGAGGAACGCCTCCTAGCATGAATCAAGTGCCATCAATGGGTGAGGGCGGGCCAGAGACCGACAAACCCCCTGATGGTCTGCAAAAATCCATAGAAGGCGCGGGGTCAAAAATGGTTAACGGTGCCAAGTCCTTCAAGGATGTTGTTACCGGCAATGAAAGGAGCAATGTGCTTGCGATGACTTCCTTCATCGTGGTCGGCGATGGTAGGGCAGATGGCACTCAAATCTCAGAGCCTGGAGGAGGTAAGGTCTCTTCCAAAAACCCTAGGATAGATTCCTTTATCCCAAATGAGGAAATGGCAAAGGTTCTTGATAATGAGGAGAAAAAACTTAAAAATACTGCAATTTTCTTCGCTGCCTTAGATTGTAATAAAACTCCCTCAAGAAATTTTTTTGACGACTGGCTAATGAATGTCTGGAATAAAAAATTGGGAATTCAACACTCATTTTGTAGATTAATTCAAAAAGGGATTTTTCTGATATTTTTTAGAGATAAAGAAATGCAAAAAAAGGCCACTGACAAGGAATATTGGTCGGTTGGAAATGTTATGTTTCGGGCGGTTACCTGGTCACCGAATGTCTTAAATGAGGAAGTCTTAGCCTTATCTTACCCAAGATGGATAAACATTAAGAATGTTCCCCCTATACTTTGGAGGGTTATCCCGCAACTCCTCTCACATTATGGAAGAACCATTAGGGTTGAGGAAACAAATAACACTCTCCTTCATATGGGCGCTCGTGCCCTATTAGCTATCACCCCTGGTGTGGAAATCCCCGATAAAATTGAACTAGAAACAACAAATGCAATTCTAAACTGTAAGATAGAAATCTTGGGAGGTGCCAACGCATGCTTCCTCTACAAAAAAGAAGGGCATAGAAAGAAAAACTGCCCGATCCTAAGAAATAACCTTGTGGGGAGGGCTAAAGTTAAAGATACTAGCCATAATAAGAAGCCATTCCCTGATGCTAATGAGCTGGGAGTGGGCTCAAACTTGGAATCTGGTCAAGAATCTGAAAACCCTAAACCTAGGGGGGCAGAGATACTTATGGAAACTACTCATGTCCCACCCCAAGATTTGAGGGTGGATAACCCTTCTGATCTGATGTTAGCCGGTGAAGATCAATTGGTGAGCATCAAAATTTCCCCAACTCAAGGGATGCCAAAGACTGAAATTAAAAGCAATGAAGATAGGGAAGATGTAGATTCAAACCCATTAGCGGGTGGGATCAATCCCCCAATCAAAATTGTGCTCGATGACCACCAAAGAAGGGGTGGCCACCTCTCCCTTGGGGGCAAGCTAAGCGCACAAGAAATGGTCATGCAGCAGTTGAGAGAGCAGATAGGAAAAAATAAAAAGATAACGAGGAACCTAAGGGAGCATAGTCGTAATACTAAAGAAAAGCAGGCTCAAACCCTGAAAAAGAATCCAATTCTTACAAAGACCTCTAATATGGAGATTAACCCAAGGAATGATAAGATAAAAAATTGCCAAGGTATAAATTATAAAAGTCTAATGTTGGTCCCTACCCTTGGGGCAGCCTATAAAGATTCTAAAGCTGGTAAAACTTCTTTTACTCCTATTATGGATGGAGATCCCCCCCTTTGCTGATGACAGGACGAGGAGAGGAAACTACCTCCCCTTGTAAGGTCATGAACAAAGAGGGCTTTTCCACCCATAGTAGCAGTAGGATAATTGACATTAAAAGCTCTGAACTGGATAAGAAAAAGGGGGCTAATAAAAATGATAAACAAAAGGGGGCCTTTGACCTCTCAGATTTCAAGCCTTTAAACCAAGACACCCTGCAATTTTTCCAAGACTATTTAAACAGCTTGAATCCAAAAGGGGATGTTGCAACCCCAGCCAATGAGGAAGGCACAATTGGGAAGTGTTGCCAGGGGGGATGTGCTACCACACCCCAACTAGAGGAAGGTGTGAAAGAAGAGGAAGAAGGAGGCAGCCTGGTGAGTAAGATGCTTAAACAAAAAGGAGGGGAAGATGAAAGAAGCAAAAGGAGGATTCAATCCCCTACCAGAAAAGTAAGTTGGGAAAGACAACCCTCCCTAAGTGCTTTGACTCCTTTAGGAGCTCGGATGATGGGCCCCAAACAATGGAATCAGATGACTCTTAATTGCTTGTCTTTGAACATTAGGGGACTGGAGTCCCCATATAGGAAGTATAATGTAAGGAGATTCTTAAACCAAGTGAAGCAAAAGGACATTGTTATGATCCAAGAACTCAAAGCAGTAGGCTTCCAGCTTGAGACAAACCTGAACTTTATCTGGAAAGATTCAATCCATTTTGCTACGAAGCATGAAAAAGGGAAAGGAGGTACTGCAATCCTAGTTACAAATAAGTGGGCCAAATGGGTTAGTAATCAGGGCCTATCTCCTTGTAATAGAGTTGTGTGGATATTGATTGAGAAAGATAACCTTAAATTTGGTATATGCTTAGTGTACGCCTTGAATGACTATAGGCAGAGGTGTATGTGATGGGATTGGCTTAGCAGACTGCAGGAGGTCCCCTAGATTATTGGAGGAGACTTCAATATGATAGAAAGCATTGAGGATAAGGTTGGTGGGAGTGATATGGGCTGGAAAGGCAACGAGAAATTCTTCTGGTTTAAAATGAAAAATAAACTCCAGCTCTTTGACCCCATAGAAGGTCTTAGAAAGGGAAAAAAAAGTATATGGTTCACATGGTGCAACTTCCAAAAGGGAAAGAGAAGAATATATAGCAGACTGGATAGATTCTATGCAAATAAGGAAGAGTTTCAGTTTGACATTGTGGATGAGTCCAATAATAGGGTCAAAGTGACTCCTTGGACCCTCTCAGACCACCACCCAGTCTCGGTAAAAATAACACTGGAAAAAGACCAGCCTGCCACTATGAAAAAAGTGGCAAAATTCTTGCTGAATACAAATCTGTTGGAGGATGAGGATTGTTGTGATGCCATTTTTACAGTTAAAGAGATTTACAAATGGGTGCACAAGGGGCTTTCGTACATTGAAAGATGGAACACCAATGTGGAAGCCTGAAAGAAAATCTTCCAAACAATCAGACAAAAGAAGGCAAAGGATCTAAGGAAAAAAGAGGGCTTACTGCATGAGAACCTCCTAGTGGTTGAAACTGCCCTGCAAGACGAACCCAAAAATACTAGCCTAAATGAGGTGCTAGTTTCTGTGAAAGGGGAGTTGAGGAAAATTCAGTTGTTAAAGGACCAAGGCCTTAAAACTCGGGCAAGGCTAATTTGGGCCTCTCAAGGGGATAGAGGTTCAAAATTCTTCTTTAAATGCCTAAAAAACAAAGAAGCTAAAGAGAAGGTTAATGTGATTTGGCATAATGACAGCCTAAGCAAAGATCCCGAGGTTATCCAAAATAGATTTCTCCAATTCTACAAAGATCTTTTTACCTCAGAAGGAAATATCACGCAAAGTCAAAAGGCGAGAAATGATTGCAGGAAACTAATTCCTCAGAAGCTGTCTAAACAAGATGCTAGGATACTAGATAGGCACCTCTCCCTAGATGAGGTTAAGGCAGCAATCCTGGCACTAAACAATGATAAGGCCCCGAGGGTGGATGGAATCCCCATTGAATTCTATAAAAAGAACATAGATTGGGTGAGTGAGGAACTCCTTAATGTATACATAGAAGCAACTGAGGTGGGCTCTCTAGGCAGTAAAATTAATAAAGGTATTATAAAACTGATCCCTAAAGAGGGAGACAAGGTACTTGTTAAAAATTGGAGACCCATAACTTTGTTGAATGTCTCCTACAAAATTTTTGCAAAGGCTATAGCACTAAGGTTGGCAAGTCTGCTCCCAAAGATAATTAACTGCACACAAACAGGCTTTATCAAAGGGAGATACATCCTCGAGAACCTCCTAACAAGTTGGGAGGCAATGGATTGGGCCAAAATATCTAGGCAAAACATGGGAATTCTCCTTGTGGACTTTGAAAAGGCTTATGATAGGATTGAGTGGCCATTCATAATGATGGTCCTTGAAGCTTTTGGGTTTCCAAAGAAGCTCTGTAGAATGATTGAAACTCTTATGAAAGATGCCAATGCACAAATAGAGATAAATGGTTGCTTGACAAAGGAGTTTGAGTTGCAGAGATCTATAAGACAAGGTTGCCCCCTAGCCCCTACATTATTTGTGATAGTTGTTGATGCTCTGCACTTTATCCTTAGAGATAACTATTTAACCCCCAAAGTAAATGGCCTTATCCTTCCAAATAAAGAGGAGTTAATAAACCTCCAGTTTGCAGACGATACAACTCTTATCGTAAAGTTGGAAGAAGAGAATGTGAGTCATCTCATGGGAAAACTTGAATTCTTGGAAAAGGCTGCTGGTTCTAGGATATCAAGAGCCAAGTCTATCATGCTTAGTTGGGAGGAAAATCAACCCCCTTGGTTTGAAAGGTTGTGCCTACAATGGGGGGGATAGAATAAAATAGTAAGATACTTGGGGATCCCCTTTGCAGTTAGCCCCAACCTAAGAGACATGTGGGAGTGGGTGAAAGGAAAAATTGAGAAAAAGTTGAACAATTGGAATAATAGGTACCTTTCACTAGCAGGAAGGGCAAAAGTATGCCAAAAAATCCTAGCCTCTTATAACATTTACTACTCCTCGGTTTGGCTTTTCAATAGCTATCAAGTTGAGGAAATCCAAAAGAAAATCAGACAATTCTTATGGTCTGATGGAAAAGGCAATAAGAAAATGCATGCAATAAAGTGGGAAATTTGTTGTATGGACAGGCAACTAGGGGGCCTAGGACTCAAGAACTTAAAACAATAAGGCTTAGCCCTAGCTGCAAAGTGGATCTGTAAGGCTCTCATAGGTGATGAGCCTTGGAAAGTCTTGGTTAGAAACAATATTAAGCTAGCTACACCTAAAAAAGCCAAAACCTGGAAGCACCTTCCTCTTTGTGACTTGGTCTTTGGAAAGTTTGTAACAGCCCCTGCTGGATCCAAGGTGTTTAAAAGTTTGTGGAAAGCTTGGGAATCCTCTAAAGATAAAATTATTGAGAAGTGTCAAGTTGACATTAATATCAATAAGATCTTCTTGGAAAGATCCATATGGTGGAATGTATTCCACAAGGACAAGCCACTGGCTTTACTACAGGGATGTTCTGCTAAATCCTAGAATAAAAAAGGTCTGTCCTGCTTTGACCAAATCCTAATAGAGGGTAGACTGAAATGTTGGGATACCCTGAGAATTGAGTTTGACTTGCCACAATCTAAAAAAAGAACCATTGAAACCATTAAACAAAATGTGGTAATCCCCATTGCTAACGTAAATGGTAGGAAAAATAATGTGCATGATCTTGATTGGCTGGAAAATAATAGCATTGCATGTTTAAAAGCAAAAGAGATCTATGGTCTTTTGAATAACAATTCAGAACTTGCAGAAGGCTTAAATCAAAAGTGGAGGATACAATTAAATGATGAAGAATGGAAACTCGTCTTCAGGCATAATTGGAACAACACCTTGGAGCCCAAGAAGGCAGCATTTAGATGGCTGCTTTTGATGCAAAGATTACCAAATGTGGACTCCAGCAAGAATCCACTTGTCTGTAATATCTGTAAAAAATTTGATTCTGTAATGCATATTTTTTTTTATTGTTTTTTTGCCAAAGAAATATGGAATATCTTTAAGATTGACATGTTAAAAGCTGGGCAAACTAGAGAAGAAAGAAAATTAGAAATTATAATGGGAAAATGTAATGGTTTTGGAAAAACTAGTAATTTATTCTGGTTAATTCTATCAACTGAAATATTATGGTTTATCTGGAAGGCAAGGAATAAAGAAATCTATCAGGGTTGTAGAAGAGATCTTACTGAGTTTTATAGAAAACTCACTCTACACTCTGTTTATGTGCAGGTCTCCATCATCACCCAAGTAGCAAAGGAGAAATTTCAAAAACTGTTGGAGGAGGGAAAAATAGAAAACAACAACTAGATTCAGCAATGGCTGGAACATAGAGAAACCTACAATCCTGTGAGAAATGGCATCAAAAAGGAAAAGAAAGATAATAGCACTTTTGTTTAATTTTGTTTTTTCTATATTTGTAATACTACTTTTGTAATAGTTCAGGATTGCAAAAATGTGTCCACGGTAGAAAGCTAGCAGCTATAATTTGGGCTTAAGTAGTGGCCCTGTAGTAAGCCGTAATGAACCGGACCAATTTTTTTTTTGTTTTTTCATAAAAGATTACAATGCAACATGCACCCGTTAAGGTTAGCATAAACCAAAACGATGCAGAAAGTAACTCTAACCAGAATGTACACCAGGATCCCGATGCGGGCAAGGTGTGAGCATTGGTCAGAGGATCTCAAAGTAAATGCTGAACAAGAACTCTAACCAGAGATGCGCCGGTGAACGACGAGCATTCGGTCAGAGGATCCCTATCTATTGCAATACTGAAAAGAGCTCAACACCAAGTATGTGCTACTCAATCCGTGATGGATAAGAGGCGACCATTTGGTGGAGACTTAAGGAAATTACAATGCAAAACAGAAATAGGCGGCAAGCCAGCCTCTTCCACTTGTTCAGTGGGCAAGTACAAACATAGAGAAATTGCGGAAATGTTAAATGATGCTGACAGTACTACTGTACAGCTTACAATATCAGAAATTCATCAATTAAGCACATTATAAGAGAACCTTCAACAATTACAACAATATAGAATGATAATTCCAAGTCTTCTCAATGGTTTCTTTGCACACAACTCGAGTGATTATTTTATGCTTGCTGCTATGACAGAGTTAGGACTGTTTTTCTGTTATCAGCAACACTGTATCCAAAATATGCTCACAAACCTCACACCTCTCATTCAAACTGCAAGTAAATAGATGCAAATGACAACTAAGATGGTGGCGCCCAAGTTAGAGACATAAAACAACCCCAAAGTACTGATATTTAATTTCTACACAATTCCCAATGAAGGTACAATGGTACGGCCCCTTGAGGAGGGCGATTTCTTCTTAAAATTCCCACACTTGTTTATAAATCACAAAACTTGGCAATAATTGGCGCCCAAGCATGACTAATGGAAATATGCAATACCCACAATGAAATCTTTTTGTATTTTTGAATTATGAATAAAACATGCCTACAGCAATGCAACAACAGCAACACTGAAACACTGCAAAATGCTTGAATAACATCAACTAAATGCAAGTAACTCAACTACAATGCCAAAACAACCCAAATACAATCTAACCTCTCAACTAGTTGCTATCTTTCAAGCAAGAAGATGAGCCAATGCTAGGAGGTGTGCTTTCCTCGAAGCGAGTGCCTGAAATCAATCCAGCAGCATAACGGTGTAGTAGACAGAAGATGCCAAATGAAGAGCTGAGGCCTGATTATATAGACGAGAGAGAAACATCTAGAAGCTTCCAAGGGCGCCCAAACCCTAATTTCAAATTCACCTTTTCCCTCCAAAGATGGCGTCCATTTTCAACAATAAAACATTTCACTTTTTAAAATAAAATAATCTTCTCAAAAGGGCGTCCCACTTACTTGTCTCAATATTTGACATTTTAAAATTATAATTTATCTCCTTATGACGCCTGGACCCTCAAAAGTCCCCTTTTTAAAAACAACTTAAAGTTGCACTGCTAGGCAAGGGGTATAATATTAAAATAATAATATTATAATGAAATTACTTATCTCTCCCAGAAAAATGCGCCCAAGGCCAAGAACTGAAGTGCCAGCTGAAACAACTGAAGAAGTGACCCAACTGAACTGTACCCGAACTGTCCACTGCCAGAAATAGAATTTACTAAAAATAGTAAATTCGCGAAGTTGCCCGAAATGCCAAACTGAACACACCACTGCGAAGCTCTCTGAAAACCCAGAAAGAATCCGCAGTCAGAAACCCAAACTCCAAGCAACAACCACCTCAAAACTTGGAAACCCTAATTTCACCATCCGCACAGCCTACGGGTCTCCGGAATAGGCCAACGGTCAACAGAAACGATCATTGCTGAGAAGGGGACATTACAGTCCGCCCTCCCCAAGATTGCTTGCCCTCAAGCAATCGCAAGTCTGGATGCTGTAGAATCTCCTCATCCTCCCAAGTAGCATCCTCCAATGGTAAATTCTTCCACTTTACCAAATACTCTTTGATTGTTCTCCTCCTCAAGGAACGCTCTCTGAAATCAATAATCTGTTCTGGAACCAAAGTCAACTGCCCTTCTTCATCCAAAGGAGGTAACTGTGATGAAGCCACAACGTTGTGTCCAAGTGCCTTTTTGAGGCGAGACACATGGAAGACATTGTGGACCTTACTACTCGAAGGTAGTTCCAACTCATAGGCCACCGCTCCAACCTTCCTAACAACCTTGAATGGTCCATAGAAGCGTGGTTTCAGCTTCTCAGCTCCACTCTTCTTAAGTGTAGACTGTCTGTAGGGCTGAAGCCGAAGATATACCATGTCACCAACATCAAATGAGCGCTCAACACGCTGCTGATCAGCGTACATCTTTTGCTGATTTTGTGCCATTTGAAGGTTGTCTTTCAAAGATTTCAAAACATCTTGGCTCTGCTGCAACCAATCCTTGGCTTGAGGAGCCTTGCTATCGCCAAACACCAAATCAGCAAAGCTTGGAGCCTCGTAACCATAGAGGGCCATGAATGGAGACATCTTTATTGACATGTGGAAAGATGAATTGTAGCAATATTCTCCCAAGTGGAGCCATTTTACCCATGCTCTTTGCTGTTCCGAGACATAATTTCTGAGATAGCCCTCCAACCACTTGTTCACAATCTCCGTTTGACCATCCGTTTGTGGGTGATAGCTAGTGCTTGGAGTAAGCACCGTACCACTCATTCTAAAAATTTCCTGCCAAAAGGTGCTTAGGAACTTGCTGTCCCTATCACTCACAATATTTTTAGGCAACCCATGCAGTCTAAACACTTCATGGAAGAACAAATCTGCAACTTGAGCTGCTGTAAATGTGCTTGTGATGGCAAAGAAATGAGAGAATTTGGTCAATATGTCCACTACAACATAAATACAGTCTTTGCCTTGAGCCCTAGGCAACCCGGTGATGAAATCCATAGAAATACTCTCCCATTTTTGATTTGGAATGGGAAGTGGCTGTAGTAGACCAGCTGGAAGAGAGTGCTCATTTTTATTCATTTGACAAGTACTACACTCCTTGATGTGACGCTGAACATCATCTTTCAACCCCTTCCAAGAGAATCTCTCTCGAATCTGCTTGTATGTCTTGAAGTACCCTTGGTGACCAGCAAGTGGACTGTCATGGAAAGTCACCAAAATCTTCTTAAGTTTAGAATCAGCCACTAAGAAGATTCTTCCCTTGTAGTGGATCAATCCATCAACTACCTTGTACCTTTCATCATGAAAAGTACCTTCAATAACGCTGGTTGCAAACTGATTTTTGGCATAATCAGCAAGCAACAACTCCTTCCAATCAGCATTAAGCTCACACAATGAGCTCAAGTGAGGCCTTCTGGACAAAGCATCAGCCACAATGTTATTCTTCCCTTTGACATACTCAATGTCAAAATCGTAAGCTTGTAGCTTACTCACCCACTTCTGCTGTCTCTCATTCAAGTCCTTCTGATGCATAAAGTGCTTGAGACTGTTGTGATCAGTTTTGACCACGAATTTACTCCCCACCAGATACTGTCTGAACTTGGCTAATGCGTGCATGATTGCAAGCATTTCTTTATCATAGATAGAATAGGTCCTTTCAACCCCTCTTAATTTTCTGCTTTCAAATACAATTGGATGCTTCTCTTGCATCAAAACAGCCCCAATACCTTCTCCTGATGCATCACACTGTAACTCAAAGGGTTTGGAGAAATCTGGTATGGCCAATACAGGACAAGAACTCATGATTCTCTTGAACTTATCAAACACACTCTGAGCTTTTTCCGACCACATGAAAGCCCCCTTTTTAGTGAGGTCAGTAAGAGGAGCAGCACTTTGAGAATACCCCTTTACGAACCTTCTATAGAAGCCACAAAGACCCAAGAATCCCTTCAAATGAGTCAGATTTTCTGGAGGTGGCCAATCTACTATAGCCTTGATCTTTTCTGGATCAACCTTCACCCCTTCAGCGCTGATTATGTGGCCAAGGTAGAGCAGCTCCTTCATTCCAAATTCACATTTGGACTCTTTTGCAAACAAACTTTCTGATTCAAGAATGCTAAGCACTTCCTCCAAGTGCTTGAGATGTTCCTCCCACGTCTTGCTGAAGATGAGAATATCATCAAAGAAAATTAACACAAATTTCCTCAACTGTTTCTGGAAGACTCTGTTCATGCAAGACTGGAAAGTGGCTGGAGCATTAGTCAAGCCAAAGGGCATGACTAGGAACTCGAAATGACCATAGTGGCATCTGAATGCCGTCTTCTCAACATCTGAGCCCCTCATCCGGATTTGATAGTAACCCGATCTCAAATCAATTTTGGAGAAGAATTTAGCACCATGTAGCTCATCAATGAGCTCATCGATCCGAGGAATAGGATACCGATTTTTTATTGTGCTTTGATTCAAGGCACGATAATCTACACACATGCGGATGGTGCCGTCTTTCTTCTTCACAAGAACCACAGCTGAAGCGAAGGGACTCTTGCTAGGGCGAATGAAGCCCATCTCCAGGAGTTCTCTTATGTTCTTCTCAATTTCGTCCTTCTGCTTCTTAGGATATCTATACGGTGTTGTAATGACTGGTTTGGCCCCTTCCTTAAGTTCAATAACATGCTCAGCACCTCTTTCTGGTGGTGGCCCAGGTGGTAGATCAGCAAACACCTTACTCCTTTTGGTGAGTATGGATTGAATATCAGGAGGATATTCCCTCTTGGTCTCAACTGGACTGGCAGGAAGAACCATGCATTCCGCAGCCCACTCCACTTGGTCATGTCTAATCAGCCTTTCCATCCTTTTGAAAGAAACTATACGAGGACCACCATTAGACATTCCTCTCAAAACAACTCTCTTACCATCAGATTGGAACTTGAGCTCCATGGTTTGTAGGTTGAGAGAGATTTCACCAAGTGAGCGTAACCATTGTATGCCCAAGACTGCATCTGTGTCACCAATAGTAACCACATAGAAGTCATCTTTGACTTCATAGTTTCCCAACTGCAAGGACATGTTAGGAACTCTTCGTGTGCATGAAATGTGAAACCCATCAGCCACCATGACTTTGAAGCCTTCAAATTCTTCAGTTTTGAGACCTCTCTTTGCAACCACACCTTCATCAATGAAGTTATGCGTTGCACCAGTATCAATTAATGCAACAATACGATGGCCTCCAACTCCACCACGAACCTTGAAAGATTCGTTCTTTTGGAAACTAGAGAGTTGGGCAATAGGGCCCCCAACTCCTTGCTCATGATCGGACTCTTCTGTGGCTCTTTCATCCTCGCTGTCCCCAAAATAAGACTGCTGATCAGACATATCAGATGCTGATTCATAATCAGAATAGGTTCCCATTTGATTATAACGCCCTCTTCCAGGACATCTATGGCCTTTAGTCCAAGGCTCTAAACATGTGTAACACTTGCCCTCCTTTCTGAGCTGTTCACGTTGCTCTTCAGTCAATTTAGGTGGGAACTTCTTGTGCTGATTAGAAGAATGTCTTTTATCCTTATCCCTCTTATGGCCAAAAGGCTTAGGCGGAAATTTAGGCCTAGGGGCTGATAACTCCATACTACGAGCCTTCTTGATTGCCTCATCAAGACTTGGTGGATCGAAAGCTTTAACCCATCCTTTCAAGGGTTCAACCAAACCTTCAGAAAACAACACAACCAATCTTCTTTCGGTGATGTTGGGCACCATCACAGAAAGTCTCTGGAAATCAGCAATGTAAGAATCCAAGGAGCCATGCTGTTTGAGTTGTGCAAGCTCGCGAAATCTTACTTCAGGATCCTTAGTGTCGAACCTTTCAATCAGCTTGTTGGTGAATTCTCCATAGGTTCGAATAAGGTTATGGCCAAGAGTGACCAAACCATGGTACCACCACTCATGGGCAGCTCCTTCTAAATGGAGTGTTGCAAACTTGATGGCATCTTCTTCTGGCATGGGACGAAGTGAAAGGTAGTTGTCTAACTTCTGAACCCATGATCTTGCTGAACACGTATCACTTCCATCGAAGTGAGCCAATGTTACCTTTCCTAAGGCTTGATGAAAATCTGTTCTAGGAGCCATATAAGCTCGGTTATCAACTCTTCTTCCGTGTCTTCTGTCCCTCTGATTCAAGAATTGATCAAAGGACCATTGGTTCCTAAGATCAGGAGGTAGGGTAGCATACTCCATATAGGCTTGTCTGGCATCGTCTACCAAGGGAATGGGAGCTTCAACTGGTTGTTCTTCTCTTGGAGTGAATGTAGGAAAGAGCGGTCTAGAGGCTGATCCGCTAGAGATGGCATCATGCTGTCCAATGGTTCTACTACCTCCATTACCATTGTTTCCATTATGCCCGTTGTTTCCATTGACACCACTGCTTTCTCCTGTAGCATGGTTTTGATTCGGAATATGGTTCTGAGTAGCTTGCTGATCCATTTTAGCAAGTAATCGAGACATCATCTCAATCATTCCATCAAACTTCTTTTCCATCCTTGCATCCTTCTCTTCCATGGCTGTCCTAAGATTATCTGACATGTTCTCAACTGTTTTACCCGTATCCACTGTTATTCCAGTTTCTCTCAAAGCCTCTGAAAAAGTATCTGCTTCTGGCACTGACGGAAGCTGTATCTGTTGTCTTCTGGCCTGACCTCTGGTGAAGTATCTGCAATCACTGTCACTCATCTGACCACTGAATCACTGTTGGGCACAGGTTGGCAGAATCATGGCTCTGATACCACTGTAATGAACCGGACCAATTTTTTTTGTTTTTTCATAAAAGATTACAATGCAACATGCACCCGTTAAGGTTAGCATAAACCAAAACGATGCAGAAAGTAACTCTAACCAGAATGTACACCAGGATCCCGATGAGGGCAAGGTGTGAGCATTGGTCAGAGGATCTCAAAGAAAATTGCTGAATAAGAACTCTAACCAGAGATGCGCCGGTGAACGACGAGCATTCGGTCAGAGGATCCCTATCTATTGCAATACTGAAAAGAGCTCAACACCAAGTATGTGCTACTCAATCCGTGATGGATAAGAGGCGACCATTTGGTGGAGACTTAAGGAAATTACAATGCAAAACAGAAATAGGCGGCAAGCCAGCCTCTTCCACTTGTTCAGTGGGCAATACAAACATAGAGAAATTGCGGGAATGTTAAATGATGCTGACAGTACTACTGTACAGCTTACAATATCAGAAATTCATCAACTAAGCACATTATATGAGAACCTTCAACAATTACAACAATATAGAATGATAATTCCAAGTCTTCTCAATGGTTTTCTTTGCACACAACTCGAGTGATTATTTTATGCTTGCTGCTATGACAGAGTTAGAACTGTTTTTCTGTTATCAGCAACACTGTATCACCAAAATATGCTCACAAACCTCACACCTCTCATTCAAACTGCAAGTAAATAGATGCAAATGACAACTAAGATGGTGGCGCCCAAGTTAGAGACATAAAACAACCCCAAAGTACTGATATTTAATTTCTACACAATTCCCAATGAAGGTACAATGGTACGGCCCCTTGAGGAGGGCGATTTCTTCTTAAAATTCCCACACTTGTTTATAAATCACAAAACTTGGCAATAATTGGCGCCCAAGCATGACTAATGGAAATATGCAATACCCACAATGAAATCTTTTTGTATTTTTGAATTATGAATAAAACATGCCTACAGCAATGCAACAACAGCAACACTGAAACACTGCAAAATGCTTGAATAACATCAACTAAATGCAAGTAACTCAACTACAATGCCAAAACAACCCCAATACAATCTAACCTCTCAACTAGTTGCTATCTTTCAAGCAAGAAGATGAGCCAATGCTAGGAGGTGTGCTTTCCTCGAAGCGAGTGCCTAAAATCAATCCAGCAGCATAACGGTGTAGTAGACAGAAGATGCCAAATGAAGAGCTGAGGCCTGATTATATAGACGAGAGAGAAACATCTAGAAGCTTCCAAGGGCGCCCAAACCCTAATTTCAAATTCACCTTTTCCCTCCAAAGATGGCGTCCATTTTCAACAATAAAACATTTCACTTTTTTAAAATAAAATAATCTTCTCAAAAGGGCGTCCCACTTACTTGTCTCAATATTTGACATTTTAAAATTATAATTTATCTCCTTATGACGCCTGGACCCTCAAAAGTCCCCTTTTTAAAAACAACTTAAAGTTGCACTGCTAGGCAAGGGGTATAATATTAAAATAATAATATTATAATGAAATTACTTATCTCTCCCAGAAAAATGCGCCCAAGGCCAAGAACTGAAGTGCCAGCTGAAACAACTGAAGAAGTGACCCAACTGAACTGTACCCGAACTGTCCACTGCCAGAAATAGAATTTACTAAAAATAGTAAATTCGCGAAGTTGCCCGAAATGCCAAACTGAACACACCACTGCGAAGCTCTCTGAAAACCCAGAAAGAATCCGCAGTCAGAAACCCAAACTCCAAGCAACAACCACCTCAAAACTTGGAAACCCTAATTTCACCATCCGCACAGCCTACGGGTCTCCGGAATAGGCCAACGGTCAACAGAAGCGATCATTCTTTGAGAGGACATTACATAAATAAAAGCATAATTACAGCCGATGATGTTTATTCATGTTCTTTCT
>VDFB02135057.1:0-16795 GCA_007258455.2 Sequoia sempervirens
TGTGTTTTTAATTATTGTTATTTAATTAATGTTTAAATGTGGTAGAAATTTTCTTGCTTGATAATTTAATTCATTAATTAGCTTATTTGGTTAAATAGTTGATCTTAAAAAGATTAAACTATTTTAATTAAATAAATAAATTAATTAAATTAAATTATTAAGTGTGTAAATTATATTGCATTTGAAAATTAGAAAATAAATAAATAAATAGAAAATAAAATGCATGTAAATTGAAATAATGGTTGTAAAATTTAAATTGAATAAATTAAAATTGCATGCAAATTTGAAATGGAAAATTTCCGTGAAGTGGAGAAGATATTTTCATAACCACTTCTCGACATGTGTGCTAGGGTGTTAAATGATTCTTGTTGAGGAAAAAATATTGGTTACGGAGGATATTTTGGATCTCGGAAAAAAAACACAGAGGTTCAATTTTTCTTCATGGGGAAATTATCAAAGCTTTGCAAAAAAATTCTTGCTGTGTAAAAAAAAATATTTTCTAAGAGGATTTGTTATTTCCTCTGGGGTTGTATATTTGTGGAAGATCCCTTAGAGGGAGGATCTCTTGTGTTGGTTGGAGAAGCTTTTGGGAATATTGTGCGTTACTGGCAAAAGGGTTTCTTCTACAGACAACCTTCTATTTATAGGTATTTTTCTTGTGATATTGGTTTCTTGTTTATTTTAAAAGAAAATCTATTTGTTGGAATCTCAACTTCTTGGTAATTGTTTATGGAAAAAATTTATGTAGATATCTTATTTGTCTGTAAAAATTTTCAAGAATTTAGGCAAGTAAAAGAAAGAATTCAAACTAGATTCTTTTAGAAAACCCCTGTGAAAATTTTAGAAAAGTAATTGGGGTTTGTTATTAAAAAAATACCCTTGTTGAAGAACTACTATTTTAGAATGAATTATACAAGATGTGAAAATTATTTTCTCAATTCCCTGTAAAATAATTTATTACCAGAAAGTAAATTTGTCTGTATTTGTTATTTCTTGTTGATTATTTATATAAATTATATGGTAAATATATATATATATAGATATATTTACTGGTATATTAATTGAGAATATATTAATCTCTGTTCAAAATTTATGGGTTTTTAAATTCGTATTAAATTTCTGTTTGTACGGAAATACGAGTTTTAGAATTTAATTTTTTTTTATATTAAAATTTATAGTGGGCAGGCGAGGGCCGAAACCCTTCCCCCATACCCACGCGGGTGGCACAGCCCCCATGGCTGCGCATAGCAGCCGTTGGCTGCTGGGCGCAACCCTGGATGGGCCGCACCCTCCTCATTGTTGCCACAGTCAGGCTGCAGGCTTGGCAGGGATATATTTAATTAAAATTATTACCTTTTTATTATACAGACTATGTAAAACACGGATGGCTTTTCAATGCGTTTTGTGTATACAATTTGAATTATTATATTTAATGTTTTATTAACAATATAATTTATAATTATATGTATATATGTATATATATATAATTATATTTGTATATTTGATTTGGATATATTTATATATGATTATAAATAGATATTCTAAAATTTGTGAAATAATTAAATTTTAAAAAAAATATGATATTTAAAATTCCATGAAAAAATTGGAATTTTGGAAGTATAGAAAATGATTTTATGTAAATTTGTGAAAATTAGAGGAGATAATTAAATGAAACAATTACATTCATTTTTTTCGGAATAGATCTTATATTAAATTGATTTATTTTTTTTACATTGATTACAAACTGATGTAAATGGATTTAGGATATCCGAATTATAGACAATTTCTCTTCTTGATTTATTTTTATTGTGTTCTTTTTGGGAAAAATTAGGAAAGTCTTTGTTGTGTATGTCTTCCAGAATGAATTGTGTAAAAAGGGTGTTTAATTGTTCAAATGTATTCTTAAGTTAACTTGGGTTGTGCATGCATTAAATATTGTGTTTTGATATTGTTGAAGGTTATTTGTTATTGTGAGATGTACTTTGTGCACTTGTAAACCCTAGTCATGAAAACCTAGAAATCCATGTTATGTTTAGGGGAGTGGCTACTTGTAACGGCCGACACACAAAGTGGTGTCAGGGTAACTTACAAATAGTTGGTAAGTCAGTGAAAACTAAAGAAACACAGTAGATTGATTAAAACATTTAACAAGATGTACATGCCTCGCTTATCACTCTTGAGCTACTACAGTCATGAGTATAAGATGAGAAGGCCTGGAATGGCAAATCGATGTCTCGCTCTTCAAAAGACATTCATCTACCAATAGCATGCAATAGGGGTTTCCAGCCAAGAGGTTACCAGGGTAACCCAAGGATTGGGGTCGGAACCTAGGAAGAAACACCAGGGTAACCTTTGCATCGTTGTGATGACACTCCACCTAGAATAACAGTGAACCTTGTATTTATGAAACATTCAATTGTCTAAATCTAGAAGCAATGTAACCAATAGAATAAAACAATAGCACCTGTGGGTTAGTAGATTTAGCCCAGGTAACCTTTATTACTATCTCCTAGCACGGGTGGACCTACTCGCACCTCATTACACATGGTTGGGTGGAACGCGGCACCTTTACCCGTCCCCACTTTGATCATGGCATCGAGCTTCATGGATGGAGAGCCTGACTTGAAACTTATGTACTTCTCATTGTAAACTCTATTTGAAAACATCCCCACTGTACAAGAGGAAACCAATGTAATTGTAATTTGTAATCATTATTGAACTACTCCAACGATGGATGAGTATTGTAATATCCCATCAAATGCAATGTACAAACATGTTTGTACTTTCTATTTTCATCTCAACGGAAATTTAAATGGTTTCTGCAAATGCCATTCTTATGTTATTAATTAAAGGTGCAATGCGAAATACTTAAGTCACTTATGGAAACTCAAAGTAGTGTAACGTCACATAGCTTAATGAATGTATGCAACTAATTAACTTAATATTAATAAAAAAATAAAAAAATATTACACCATTATACACATTTGCAACATTCTTAGGTTATTAAGATGGGGCATTACAATAGAACCTACTTGGTAAGACATATGAATGTGTACAACATTTTTTGTGCTCAAGGTTTGTACAATACATATTTAATGTTTATAATGTAATGTGCACATGTGAACACAATGTATATATAATTTTAAATTAAAACTCACCTATGGGAAATGACATTCCATCACTTGTTTTAGGTTGTGTTAGCTTATTCCTCTCTTCTATGCAACACAATAAATAATAGCTAACACCTTCAATGTTTCTAGGCTCTGCTATGACTGCAAAAACATCTCCTGTACACCAAATTTACACACAAAATTTCTAAAAAAATTAGAAATGTCTCTAGAATTTAAAGATCATTAACTAGATATATATAATATATAAATTATTGAAAACTTACACATGTACCTTTTCTAACCAATCCTAATATATGGTCATAATCAATTGAAATCAAAGGAATGTCTTCAAATCTTTCTTCCTCATTTTCATCATATGTTTCTGAAATAACTAGTGGCACCGTATCCCATTTACCAACATATCCAAGTTCTTGGTTGTTGCATGCATGATCAGAGTTTCCTACAATGCACTTAGTGCAAAAACAAGAGTAATACCTTGTGTGTAATGTCCATCCATGGCAACTATCTAAACTCCTAACACAATGCAAAGATCTTGTTTTTCTACCCTCTTGCATCCATGCATTGATCTCCTGTCCACACCTAGATACATGTACAACAACAAACTTATGTGAACAAACATGTATATATATATAATTTTTAAATTTAAATAAATTCAATTTTTTGAAAATGTAATTTATACATACCTGATATCTCCCAAAACAGTTTATGTGGAATGTGTTGGTTTGTTCTCAAAGATGTGTCAACCACATTTGATGCAAAGTGTTTCTTGCACCATTCAACAACATCATGTGCATTGTCTATACGATCTTCTAGATAACTCATTTGATGTTTTCTTAAAGCTCGTTTGATGAAATCTCCTGCTCCATCATGCTCACCCTTTCCATGCCCACTCTAAAAATCCAAATGATGTGGTGTATTTTGTAGATTTTATGATATCTACAAAGTGCATAGAATGGCCATGAATATTAGAATTGTGTCAGCATTAATCCATCCGGACCATACAAAATGCTTTTCAAATTTTACACCCCTGCTTCTCAAATTCTCAAAAAAAATTGTAAAGCAATGTTGGACAAAAAACATGTCATGCTCTTTATCATCACTAATATAAAAGTGATATTCTTTCTTTATGGCTCGTTCTTCATCTATACTCTCAAAACCATCCAATTCTGATTGTGCATGTCGATAACACACATGAACCATAATAGTGATCTGATTTGAAAAGTAATACTCTAATTGAATTTTGATGTACAAAAGAGTAATTTTTTGCAAAGTTAACTACTAATAGAACTATTCCAAGTGGGAAAGTATCTCTTAATGTTTGAAATTAGTATGCTTGCCACTTAGCAAAAAAGGAATGTTGTATGTACTATTGTATCAATTTTCAAAAATATTCCATAAATTTTCCAATAGGAATCTCCTCTTCTACATAGTTCAACCTTGTGGATTATTTCCCAAATTTTGTTTGCAACTTTGCATACATGTACCTGTGTGAGTAAAATATGTGAATAAGTAATAAACCACACAATGAATGAAACATTACATTAGAGAATTCAAATAACAATCTAATCAAATTGAAACAAATAAACTCTCTAAAAACAATACTTACCTCTTGCAATTTAGTGTCTTTGTTAGGTCATTATCCTCATTTCTTGAAGGAAATTTAGCCAAATTTCCACATGTCTCACAAATTCCTTTTATGCAATTTATTTGAGGTCCATTTTCATGATCACATAAAATAGCCTTTATGAACAAACTTTCCTATTTAGGAGGTGCATTTTGAAACCCACAACTTTCTTCTCTCATCTTTCGAAACACCTGATAGTAGAGATCAAATTCAATATGATAACGACAACAACAAGTTTCAAAAAACTTGTTTATCTTCACATAATATGGCTTTAACCTTTGAAACATTGTTTTCCCAATCTTTATATGAGGATATGTATTACAAAAGTTCATATACATCTCAAATTGTGTTATGTCTAGCCAATGTTTGATATTATTTTCATAAATACCAGTCCCAATCTTGTGTCTCATAACATCTCTAGTATTTGATGATGGATGAATTTGATCATGCTAAAAACTTGAGATCAAGTTCCTAACAACATCTTCAATCATGTCAGAATGGGGAGCTCTACACATAATTTCCCAATTGCCTTCTGAACTCTCATCCAAAAAAAAAAATTTCTCATATTTTATTAATGTGGTTCTACTATAACCAATTTCAGCTGAAAGTGAAAACATTTTTCTTTTTCTTGCTATATCTTGATGTACAATAGATGTCAACATCACCCTTCTTGTAGTGGCCTTATCCACTGATCAAGATCCTTTCCCAATGGAATCTAAACCCTTTTTAACATTTTGAGCAATATCCTTTTGTAATCCCATGTGTTTCTTCTTATTTGATGTCGAATGTACACCCAACAATTGTAATGACTCTTTCAGCTCATTACGAAGAAGTAAATGTGATAACAATTGGGTTTTTTCAAGTGTATCAAGATGATTGAAATGATGATTGATTATTCCATTTATAGATTTAGTCATTGACCTCTTTCTCTTATTATAAGGCTAGTTGGCATAACATTTCAGCTTCTCCATATCCATTTCAAGTAAATGATCTAAATTTCTATAAGAAATTTGTTTCATCACCTTTTCAGCTAGTTTTATATGCTTATGCATAGCAGTAGAAGGAAGTGATCCTAACCCCTCTCCAACATGCATTGTTTGAACTTGGGCCTCCTTCCTATCTTCAAGGTCCATGTGTTCTTCAACGGATTCATTTGATCCAATATCTAGATTTGGCTCAACTTCAACATGAGAACTTCCTGCTTGTTAAGCCCTTTCTACATGTCACATTTTGCAAAAGAAAAGTGAGAGATGATTCTATATAAGTGAAGTTTATGTATGCAAGCAAAAAAAGTGATAATACATGATGCTATAAGTGACATAAGTTTTGAACAACTAGTTTTATATGCTCATCCATACCAGTAGAAGGAAGTGATCCCGACCCCTCTCCAACAAGCATTGTTTGAACTTGGGTCTCCTCCCTAACTTCAAGGTCCATGTGTTCTTCACCGGATTTGTTTGATCCAATATCTAGATTTGGCTTGACTTCCGCTTGAGAATTTCTTGCTTGTTTGAATTTACATGCAAGCAAAGAAAGTGAGAGACTATGAGTTATTTACTTGTGGAGTTGAAACAAATAAAATCAAATATTCTTAAACTTAAGAATTCCATGGAACAAAAAAATTTGGAAATAGATGATAAGCAATTTAGGTAATGTCTATGCAAGATGATTATTTTTTAGTATTAAAGTTTCCAAGTTAAATTTAACATGGTTTTCATAAAAGGCATGCATATTTATAAGCAAAACAAATTGAGGTGTTAATAAACTTCCTAAACAGACACTTGAGAGAGAGAGAGAGAGAAGAAACAAGCATGTACCTTGTTTCTTTCTATGATAATTTTCCAAGTTTTGTTCACGCCTCTTTTGTTCTTCTTCTTTTGACAATTTTCATTGAGACACATTTTTTCTTTTTCTTTGTTGTCCCATTTTCTTCTTCAAGTTAAAGATGTCTCAAAACAAATCCTCTAGCAACTTAGTTAAATTCTCCTCCAAATTTTTCCTTGATTAATAAAAATGAAAAGTTGTCTTCTCCAATATTTTCCTCCTTGATAAATGTGCAAAAACCTTTTCTCCAAAATTTGCGAGCTCCAAGTGATATAAATGCGAATTAATCTTGCAATTTGATATGGAATAATGAAAAATAAGCTCAAGTATCTATATGCATATGGGAAAAAAATTATTCTAGTGTATGGAATAACTACATCCTAGATCATTAAATGAATCAAGTGGTAATCAAACAAGTTATTTCATTGTGGAGTTTGTTGTTTTTTAATGTATAGATATGCAACATATATCTTAGAGTAATTTTATAATTTTTTTACTTGTCAAAAAGACAATAGAGGTATAATTTGAATTGAATTTTCTTAATGTTTCAAAGAATAAAATTTTCATATAATTTAATAATGGTGTAGATTAAGAGATTATTTATGAAATAATTTAACATAAAAAATTTATAACTTAGAGGAAAAGTGTTTGAAGGATGTTATATAATTATAAAATGTTCCTATCTCTTCTTTATAATTATATTGTATAACTCGTTTACAAAATATCATTAGTCTACTTGAGCTTAAGAGTCATTTATTTTATAATTTTTGATTTCTTACTATAAAATTCAATGGGTCTGTGTGCAAATTATTTATTGTGGTCAACATGAATGAACTTAATTATAAAGTGGCATGTTCATTTCCTAAAATTATACTAGAGATCAAATGTATATCATATAAGGAAATGTAAGTTCTAAGAGATCATCAAATAATCAAATGTATGTATATTGAATATATAGAAAATGCTGATTAACAGCTTTCGGAATACACAAGAATACCACAATGGATTTGTCGAACATCAACCGGAGTTTCGAGGATGTGCAAAATTCTCAGCCTGTGAGCGTATGGGTTGTGGACAAGGTTGAACCGGGTAGGGTGCGATGGTAGGAAGCTATGCAAGCCCATTTAATCCACGAGGTCGTGCCAAACAATAGAAAACTTTTGGGTTTGGTTGGCAAGCACTATATGTTGGGGAAAGGGCGCCAGCCAAGATATTCTCCATTCTGTGCTAAGCACCCTCCTGATCTTCCTCTCCCCCTGGGCATTCCATTGGCCTCGATCCCTTGGGGAAATTTGATTCGGCCCCTGCTGTTGTTCCATCTCCTCCCACGATGGACCCTGCTACGGTTGTTGCTTGCAAGAACAAGTCCAACCCGTATCATGTTTGTTTTGTTTTCTGTGTGGAGTAGATTAGGCATTCTCCCTATTCACCTCCATCCAATTCTCTGGAAAATCCGCTTTCTTCTCCTGTTGTTGTGCCGACTCCTCAGACAAATGATCATTTCCTTCCCTTGGGGACACTACTGTGGTTTTTGATGATGAGCCTAAGGTGCTTAGCATCTCCGACGACCGCTTAAATAAAATTGCTCAAGATACAGGAAATTGTTCCTTGATTTTATGTTTCTTGTATAGACGACCGTCCCTTGACTCGCTCTTGGCTTGGATTCATTCCAACTAGATCAACCTGTCCACCCCGACGATTGACTCACTGGATTTTGGATTCTTTTTTATCACCTCTGGCTCTATGGTGGACTGCAAATTTGTTTTCCAGAATAGCCCTTGGTTCTTTGGTAATTCTGGTCTCTACATTTCTCTGCGGTCCCCTTTCTTCGATCTGGCCTCTGCTATTATCACCTCTGTCCTAGTCTGGATTAGACTTTATAATCTTCCTTTGGTGCTACAGAATGAGGTTTTAATCCATGAGCTGATAAATCAAATTCGTTCATTTTTCAAGCTTTAATTTGATGGGGTTGATTCTGATCACAGATTCTATAGGGTATGTGCTTTTATTGACATTTCTAAAACCCTTTCCCACTCCATTCGTGTTGAGTCTTCTCATGGCATATGGACTCAGTACCTAAATTTTGAAGGATTGCCATTTTGTTGTTTTCGCTGCAACAAATTGGGTCACAAAATCAAGGCTTTCCCCATCCAACGACAACCTGGGCTCAAATTTTTCAAGCTTAAAAAATGGGTCAAGAAGGATGGTTCTCCTGATGATGATTTCATTTGGTGTAATCATGTCCAGTTTCAGGACTCTCATCACTCCTCTCCACAGATTCTTGCTTCTCCCAAGGAGCCTTCTCCTATACTTGCTTCTATTGTCGAGGATCCTTTGACAGATGCTCCTCTCGAGCCTAATGTGAATGGCTCTAAGTCTGATGGAACCTTTTCCTTTATGGAGGATATAGATAATCCAAATCCAGATTGGTTTGAGGATGACCTGTTCTTGGAGCCATCTCGAGAACTGGGACTTGCTCAGATGGCTAGCAGTAAGCTTAAGCCGAATTATGCAGTGAAGAGGAAGAAGGGAAGGAAGATAGACGCTAAAAAAATTCATATTGAAGGTATGGAAGTTGTTGAAGGGGGCACCCAGTGGACTATGGATGCTCTCTTCTCCTGGAACGATAATAAAAAAGCCTAAGGGCTCTTTGCTGGTTTGTGAGCCTTTGTCTTGGCCTCTATCCCTAATTATTTATCGTTGGATGTAATTCTTTCATTCTTTCTTTTTGTTGTTGGGACCTTTGTCCTCTTTTGTCTTTCTTGGGGAACTTTCCCTTTGGAGACTCTTTGTATCTTCTTTTTACTATGTTTTAATAAATGGGTGTGGGCCCTCTTCCAACTATTTACCAATAAATATATATATATATATATATATATAGCAAATGTATACATATATCATATAAACATGTAAACATAAGCAAACACATACATACATGTAAATAGATTCAATGTATAAACATGTAACATGTTATAAGCAAAGAGCCAAATGTATGTATATAAGAAAATAGCCAAATGTCTATATATAAGCAAAGATCATCAAATGTCGAATACTAAAAATCATCATATAACCAAATAGCCAAATGTATGTATATAAGCAAAGAGCCAAATGTATGTATATAAGAAAAAATCATCAAATGTTGAATACTAAAGATTATCATATAAGCAAATACATGTAGTAAAGATCATAGATCTAATGCAGGGCCTAATATGAATGTTGACTCCTAGTCGAATGACCATCTGAATAAGAACGGTCTTGCTTTGATGGATGTGCTAAGCCCTGCAAATAAAAATGTGTACAAAATGTGTTAAATACATATAATTTATATTAAATAAATTTTATGAAAGTTATTTTTAAGAATGTACTTGTATATTTTTAAATATCTATCTAGATCTATGTGCATACATATACATGTGTATATATAAAAATTTAAAACTCACATGTCCACTGGCAGCAGATTCATCCATAGAGTCACATCGATGTACACGATCTAGAGGAACAAGGCTAGGAGTGACATGAGGTATGTCCACCTACAATATATATACATATATATCAGTACATGAATATCTAGTTAAAACTAAAATTTAAAAATAATTAAAAAGGAATTGAAACATGCACATGCACACATACATGCACATCATTTGATATCGGATGACCTAAGTCCTTTGAAATGACCGCCTCCACCATATCAACTATACGGTCAAGCAACAAACCAATATTTGCATCCATCTGATCTATCCCATGTCATTCCATAAATAATGAGTGAAGAGGACTATGCAAGTGAGATGGCATCGATGATGACAAACCAAAACCAATCAACATCTCAGTCAAACCCATAGTCCGTGCAGCTGCTAAATGATCTGTAGGTGGATCCTGATGTGCACTAGTACTAGGATGAGAGTGATGGGATCTTGGAAGTGAACAACCTCTGCGTCTCAAACGATCTCTAACATGCTCTATACCAATCCCATAGTCTGATGCAATGAAGGAATATGCCTCCAAGAGGTCCTCAACTAAACAATGTAGAGTCATGTGTGCCATATCTCCTGTAAGTGCCTCAAGCTGTGTGGGAGTAGGGATGTTTGTTGTTGTATAAGGATCCATGGTGGTCCATTGAGCTAAAAATGGTGTAAATTGAGAACCTCTAGACATCAAATATTGACCTACACGATCAGTAGATATATCCTAGTGGTGGTAACTACAATGTCACCTACAGTGTCAATTGCTTCCTTCTGGGAAGCAATGACAACCTCATCTGCTATGGGGGCTAGATTTGGGGTGAGAGCAAGAGACCTCTCAACAAACAATACCCTAAACATTAGGTGGTCTATCTGGTCTGGAGTGATGGTGGGCCTATCAGCAAATCCCTCTGCCATGATTGCCTTGGTGGAATCTCGGTGGTTGCTGAGGCCCAAATGGTTATTAGCATACAACTACTGTCCACAAAATGTACAATGGAATCGGGTCATTGTTTGGGTATTGACCATGTGCTATGAGAAATTATGGGTAGATCAATGAGGCCATAACATGATCAACACATATAGTGACCTGGTATCCCCTAACCTTACACACATTTTGATAGAATGGAAAACAAGTGGTTTTATCATTTCTTTTGTCACACTATCCTATATTTGTTTAAGGGGAATGTCACCATGTAGTTCTTCCCGCATGCGGGAAAGAATAACATCTACTCTATCTGGGGAATATGCACTAGTCCTCTCAAGTTCATCTCTTAGTTTTTCTAGACTATGTAATATTTACATGCATGGTTTAGTATATACCCTTGGGTTTGCACCTTGTGCTAATGAGTCTCTCAATTTCTTAATCTCATTAGGCGTGGTATTTGCAAAACAAATCTATACGCCTCAAATGGAACCACATTACATTTTCCATGTTATATATATATGTATGTACACCTAAAGGAGCAATGAAGCCTTGGTAAATAATATATGTAGATATAGGGAATATAAATCTAAAATAGTTGTAATAATTCATCTACTCATCAATAATATTTTCATACCATTAAAAAAAAAACATTCAACATCTATCTAGTTTTTAATAATCAAAACATTCAAATTACTAGATTGCACACAAAACATAATCTAAAACAATTCTATTTAATTTTAAATTTACAAGTGTGCACTCTAGTACAAAATGTCCCATTAAAGACAAAAAATATTGATAAAGGTTGCATCTAATATTTATTTCCTACAACTAGTAATAAAGGGAAAGCATCATTACTTAACATTGGTGGTCATGTAAAATAAATTTAGTAATTATTGAAGGTACAAATAAGAGAAGAAAATGAGAAAGATGATATAAACTTGTAAATATTATTTCTAAATTATTGAGCAATATTTTGATAGGGAAACAAAATTAGAAACAAACATCCATAGAAATTTTATATGGAGGAAGGGACACATGCACATAATATTTATCATGAAAGTTACCATACAATGTACAAGAACATGATACTAAGGAACAAAGGTTTCTTATAAGTACACAACAAACCTAGATGAAGATTTAACCCTAGTACAAAAAGAAAGAAATAATGAAAGAATAGGAGAAAATGACTTGATTTAATCTTTGTACATATTTTTTCTATTATCTCAAATCTTATAGATAATATAAAATCCTCCATATGAAAATATGGTTATATTTACTCATTTAGATAATATTTAATAATTATTTTATTACTCTTATTTTTATAAATTTCTTGGATATTATAGTAAAATAAATCAACTCTTACATTTTTTTAAATTTAAAAGTTTCCTATACAAATTCCACAACTAGATATAATGGACTAGAGCTTTCTATAATGATGCACAATGATCAATCCTTGATGTTCCAAATCTTTGTGTGGGTATTTTACTTCATCCCACCGTCTTCTTTAGTTTTCATGATCTAGGTAGGTATTCCTAACGAACTTAGGAATTATCCCTTGTTGACCCATCTTATTTCAACCTTTATTTTGTTGATGATTATACTTGAAACTCTTATTTTTAAATTTTATGCAGTAATGAATACCTATAACACTTGGTGAAACTAACAAACCAACACTAAGATTGTTCCTCTTCCTTTATCTAATCCCAGTATTTCATGTTGACTTCTTGTATTCCTTTAAGAACACTAAAGAGTATAATAGTATAAAAGAACTTTAGTATATAATATTTCTCTTTGGGATATTATTTAAACTTCACCTTAATATCTGAGTTTCTTCATAATTCTATACAAAAGATCCATATTCCCTCTTCTACTAAGCCTATTGAAATAGTTGCCCAAATTGGGTGTATTATATACTGACATTATGGAGATTACATTTCTTCCATCTAAACTTCACTTCAATGTGGTTTAATAGAATATTATTTATCTTCTAATCATTTTTGGTACTAAACCTATATGAGCATTAAGTATACATTGATTGAAAATGGTTTTTTAATCTTAATATTTGTAGTCATTAATTCCTAAAATGTAATTTTGTTTATACTTCTAATCTTACTCTTCCTGAATTTTCTATTAAAGGTTTTGTTATTATTCCATGAGATCCTTTGGGAACTATTATTTTCTTATCTAGAATCAAGCCTTATTTCCCTTCACTTGTTATTCCATGTTATGTTAGGGAATAAATTTCTTATTATAAACTCCTTCACGGAAAACCTTTGATTCATGCAATAGGGATTGTTCCATCTAATTCCACCAATATGTAAAGTTTTTTATATGGAAGTAAAACTTTCATGATTACATTAGATAATGATCTATTGTATTATTGTAAAATTAGTGATGAACTACTTTTATTTTATATTCCCCTCTAGTTACCTTAAAAATAACTACATATATTTCTTTTATACAATTATTTAAGGGGGCATATACTCTCACAACCCTTGTAATTTTGACATTTTTCCTTTTATATGTATAATGTTCATGCCGGATTATATATGATTTGTTGGCATACTTTGTATTATTGGTTGTATTATTCTAACATATATATATTGTAGATTTATTTATTTTTGACATGCTTGTTTTGCATATCTTAGTTCAAGGGAATCAACTCCTTGATCAAACACACTATATATCATTCTATGTATCCAAAATGTTTGATTATTTTCATGTTTTTCTTTTAGCATTTATTTTTTATACTTTAATTATGTTTTATCATATAGTGGTCCATTAGCCTGTTAAAGTGAAAGAAAATATGATGTCAAGAATTTCATACACTACAATATTAATTTATATTTCATGCTCACGTTTTAGCATCTATATACATAGCATAATTTTAGGGCCCATTTAACCCTCTTTCCTAACCTTCTCCTAGATCTAAGTGGCAATCTCATATTTTCTTACTTAATTATGTTAAATTTCATATTTTTATGTATTTGTCGTCTTCTAACATTTTATTATTTAAGTATTGTTTCAAACATTAAATACACAATTATATAAACATCTTCATGACTCTAAAAATATCCTAATTTTTTTTTTTTTAAATCATTCTTCTTACTTGAATAAAAAATTCTAACTAACTAAGACATTTTAAATTATTTTTAATTAAATATATCTTTAATTAATTAAATATTTTATCAAAACTCAAATACAATTATCCTCTTATCATTTTTTTTTTACTTAAACTACTTTTTAATACAAATTATTGTATTTTCAAAATGCATGTTCTCTCACTACCATTTTCAAATGATAAATCTTCCTATTTTATAAAATACTTGCAATAGTTCATTCTTGACATCTTTACAAGGAGCAAAATAAAGAATCTTCATTCTAATCATACAACTATATTTTTGAAATGCATGTTCCTCTTGCTACTATTTTATAAAATACTTACAATAGTCCATTCTTGATACCATTACAAGAAGCAAAAGAAAGAATTTTCATTCTAATCATACAATGTCTTATAATAGCTTTCTCTATTTTCATAATATGTTGGATTTTATTCTTAACATCTCAAAAATATCCTTTTTTATAACTAATTTTGAAAGGATTGAAAAAATATCTACAAAATTCTTTTTTTTCTCATTATTTGTCCAATTTTTCTAACACATTTTTTCCAAAACTTTATCTCACCCCATTACATTCTATTCTTCACTATTTTAACACCAATCTCTATTTTTTATTCAAATTTGAAAGGAATTATGTACTTTTATATGCAAAAGTGTAATATATCCCTCATACACGCCATTTAATCCTTAAAATTCTACAAATGCAATATAATAGTATTTTTTCGACACTTATATTCTATATATTCTTTACATTGGAGCATTATTCATTCTACTCTTGCATGAAACAAAATTACTATTTATTTTTATTTTCCTACACTACAACGCTAAGTTTCTCTTTGTTGCATGCTACATTTATTCTACATTATTATTCTTGGCCACTACAACATTATATACTCTAGTTATATCTAACATTCTATTTCTAACTTATGTTATAATATTTCATTATATATACTACAATTTTTCATACAATTTTTATATTTCTATTTCAACTACAATAAAAATTTTCTATTTGAAAAAATTCTTCTGATTTACTTTATTCTTAACTTATATTCATTCTTCAAGCACATTCTAATTTCTTTACTTGAATATTATTTATCATAATATAACTTTGCAATGTTTTTCTACATATTATTTGTTTTCTTCTTTAATGTTGTAAGTTATGTTACTTTTATTGATCTTTTCTCCTTGAAAAGAATACAAACCTATTTTCTTTTTCATTTATTCCTTTTACAAATATTATTCACTCATTGAATAATATTTGCTCAATTTAGTAGATTTTTTTACTATGCCTAGTTTTACTTAAATGCGTGCAAAATAGGCATGCATATAAACACCACACAAATTATTTGGAAAAATGCCACAAAAAATGTGATTTAATTTATATAAAACTATGGTTTGTTGCACTTCATTACAACAATTCATCCAATTAAGAGGTGATGTAATTTATTGATTCACTAAACAAAAATAGATTTTTATTCTTAAAATTATTCTCTAGTTAGACTCATGGAGTGACCAATTTGAAAATCAATTTGAACATTTCAATCATTTAGATAAATTTTAATTCTAAAGAATAATTAAGATAGTGTTATGCAACCAATAATATAGAAGCAATAAATCTAGCTTATTAATTTTTCTAAGGTTCCATTCAAGTATAATTTTGAATTCAAGTTTACAAGAAAAATAAGTCTATAATAATATTCACAAATAATATCTCCATGTTGATAATTTAAGCAATG
Source organism: Sequoia sempervirens (assembly GCA_007258455.2). Lineage (NCBI taxonomy): Eukaryota > Viridiplantae > Streptophyta > Pinopsida > Cupressales > Cupressaceae > Sequoia > Sequoia sempervirens. Next base: position 15,821 of record VDFB02135057.1, read on the forward strand.
CCTTCAACACAATCTATTAATGGATATAGAGAGAACTAAAATATGGATATACTTTTAGGTTGGAAATATCCTCAAGATGGAACAAAATTAAATTTTGATTATACATTTTGGGGAAATCTTTGGGCTATAGATGTTGACTATTTTCTTCATAATTCTAATAGTTTTAAATTCTAATTAGAGGTTTGAGTAAACTTGGTTTAAAGATGAAAAAAAATATTAGTAGGAAGATCTCATTGTTAGGTTAATGCTAGTATATAAGAAATGATATAATGAATTAGTAATAGAAGGTAGTGTTTTTACAAAGGTTGAGGCCCCAATTGGGGTATGTGTTCTTATGAAAAAGAAGCATTGAAGTGGTCCCAATTTTTTTATAATATCATGCATATATGCATTTCTATTGGGGAAAATATTAGAAAATTTCAAGCAAATGCAATTCGCAGCTGTAAAGCCAAATGAATATTAAAAACTTTTAAGAAAATGCAATTTGCAGTTGTAAAGCCCAATTTTACAAAATGAGTTTGTTTAGAAGGCTTTAGAAACTTTCAAACAAATGCAATTGGTAGTTTTAGATCCAAATTTGGTTGAAAAATGGGTTTGTTTAAAAGGCTTTAGAAACTTTCAAGAAAATGCAATTGGTAGTTGTAAATCCAAATTTTAAATAATGGGTATTGTTTTTAAAAGGTTTTAGAAACTTTCAAGCAAATGCAATTCACAACCATGAGCCAAAATGAGAGCTTCAAACATGGTATATTCATTATAAACAATAAGTTTTGTTCTCATAATGTTCCTTCAAGTTTTAGATGAAAATTTTGTTTGGAATTTTCTTTTCATTCAATTTTTTTTTTATTTCACTAGAAAAAATTGATCTCATGGAATCCATTGGAGTTTACAAATTCACAAACAAATGTAATTTTAAATCACTGTGAAAGAATTCCAACTTGATAATGGATGTCCAAGTCAATATTTCAAGTTGAA
>VDFB02135058.1:0-12442 GCA_007258455.2 Sequoia sempervirens
TCATGGAGGTGACAGAAAATCACATGAAGTTATCCAAGTTGTTAAGGGTTGTCATTTCAAATCATGTCGATTTGCCTTGTGTCAGCTATTCCCAAATTTCTAATGTGGAGAAAGGTATAATAATTAATTGGGAGTTTAATACTTGTAAGAAAAATGATGGGATTTTAGTATCAGGAATTGTGTCACTAGCCTTCACAAAAATAAACTTCTCGATTCACCATTTTTTATCAGCTCTGTCCATTATTTGGAGAAAGAGTGTTTGTTGCATTACGGAAAGAAAGTAGAAGGAGTGGGATATTATCAAGAAAATTCCGTTGCAACTTAATAATTTGTATAGAAGCAAAATGAGAGGCCCACGAAAGTGAACTGAGCCACCTAACTGTCAAGCCCTTAAGCAGAATGTATATTTATGGAGTCTTTTCGATAATGCTGGTATGATTCCATTCTTCCAATCCCTGAAGGGCTACAATGAGAACCTAACGGTAAAGTTTACCAATTCCTGGAGGAAGGGTAGTGTAACCATTGGAGTGGTGAAGTTTGAGGTCATGACAAGATTCATAGCTAAAGCAAGTGGTCTGCAAAATCAAAGGATTAAAGTGGCAAAGAAAAGTAGGGCTGACTATCAGAAGTTCGTTGACAAATTCCTGCATGAAGGGGAGAACCTCAAAATATTTCATAATAGGTATGCAAGGTTGGAACTTCCTCCTCCCTTTGCTTTAGTTAGCCTATTTTTTATGCAATAGTTTACTTTAGAGGGAAGGTATATGTCAGTACATACGTACCACTTTCCCCTGCTAAATCACATTCGACATGGTGAGAGAGTAAATTTTCCATTTTACCTGTTGTCCTCCCTGCAACTCAATATTGAGAAGGATGCTAGTCCTCCCCTTCACCAAGGTCTGATGTTAACCCTGTATAAGTATGCTCTGGATTTGAATCCTCATGGCAGCCCTTTGGTTGGTGGAAATGAGAATCCCAACCCTATTGAAGAGGATAATGAGGAACAACTTGTAGACGAAAACCCTGCTACTGTTGAAATCCCTACTGTGGAACCTAACCCCCACCCGCCTCCTATTTTTGCACTAGGAGAGTGCTTATTCTTGCAAAGAGTCAATCGCCTATGGCCAATGTTTCCAACCCCTCAACTCTTGTGTCACAAAAGAGTGAGGAAAAAAGAGTTTATAAGATTGAGCTCGTCAGAGCCACTCCAGAGAAAAGAAAACACTCGCCTTTGATGTTGGAACTTCCCAAGGTGAAGAAACCCAAAAGAGACCTAAACCCAAGGGATGTCATTAATATTTATAAGGAAGGGACACATAATCATCAGGTGAAGGAGTTTGCAGGGGAAAGGGAGTGGAGGGAGTGGTGGGAGAAGGTCTACCCACTTAGAAAAAGCAACCTTGAAGGACAAAAAAGGAAAACATAAATTGACTGTGTGTGATGAGGAAGACTTGGAGTATGAAGAGTTTGTAGAATTTGAGAAAGCCAACTTCACAGACCCCGAAGATCACCTGCATGCAAATAACCTGTCACAGAAAGAAGAGATGGAGACAAACAAGAAAGGGTGCTCTGAAAGCTGAAAATTGTATTCATCCGAGAGAGATAAATTACAATGATGAATCCTTATAAAAGGATATTGTGCAACCCTAAAAGAAACCCTTATAGGTAGACATTTAATAATTAATATAATTATTAAATGTCACAAAATGCAAACTAAAGTGAAATCTTAAGAGAGGAATAAAGGTAATTTAATCAACATGATTAAATTAAAGGCAACTACTCTAACACCTTAAGATGAGCAGAAGTGCTGATTACAAACATGTTACCAAGAAAAAGGTAGCTCTGATGCAAGAGAAAGTAAACTTGGGTTCAGGCAAGGCTGATCAGTGCCCAATTACAACCAAATCTCACACGTAAAGTGGAGAAATAGAAAACCTCCTCATAGGAAAAACTCTACTCCAAAAGAGATGAAAAGAAATAATGCACTAATACTTGAAGGATAGGAGGTGGATAACATAAAGACCCCCCATAAGACAACTTCTATCATATAGTATTGCATGTACAATGGTCTCCATAGGAGAAAAAGAAAGAGACTAGAAGGCCCCCCCACAATGAAGAAACTCCTGTCGCACATATGGATGCCTGAGGTAGAATCCAGAAAGAGATCCTAAAGTGGCATATAATATTCCTCCCCTCGGGAAGAAATGGATCCAAAGGACGAAGATGAAGAAACCCTGTGAAGAGAGAAGAATCAATCTGTCTCAAGATGTGTGCCATAATAGGATGCTAAAGAATCTCTCTGTCTGAATTGAAACAAAAGATGTCAAATCCAAACTGAACTAAAGACTCAAAAACTGCAACCTCTGAATGCACAGATGATGGTGGGCTAACAGCTGGAATATGGCTGTCAACAAAGAGGAGCTGAAAATCCTCAAATTAATCCTCCAGATCTGCAATATAGGACTCTACAAACAAAGACGAAATGCCTACAAGATAAGAATCCCAAGTAGCCATGTCTGAAAGATGTATGATGTCCTGCTTAGCTGAATCAATAGGAGCCAAAGAAGAGGCAATATCAAACTGATCAGGAACAACAGGAGATGATGTTGATACATGTATAATCTCAGTCTGAAGAGTAGGAACTGTGAGACAATCCTCTGATTCATCGGAATATGTAAGGGTGTCTAAATATTGAAGTTCCTTTAAAGTTTCATGATCAAAGGGTGTGTTCTCTCTCCAACCAATGGGTACAAGACAGTTTGGTGGGATCACGGGGATTGGAGAGTTCCATGAATATCGAGATGTTGATCGAATTGGTGGGACCAGTCAGTAGATATACTTGGCGTGAGTCGGCATGGACCAAGATAGCTCCTGTAGTTCTGTGGTCAATAAAACGAATTCTTTGGATTTGAGTATGAATCATACAAATAAGGCAAAATATTAAGCCACCTACGGTGTGTAAGTATGCCCTTTGCCCATGACTCATAATTACCCTATTCTAGAAAAATAACTGAAGGGTGAGTAGAAAAACCCATGATAACTCTTTAAATTAACAAATATGAAACTAACTAACCTCAATACTAATAAATCAAATCAAATAAATCCATCCCATGCAAACAAATCATTTCCAAAGTCTTGAAAGCGTCCAGTAATTAGCCAGATGTGAAAACAAAGTACTGAATAGAATATTACCTAGTGTATATTCTAGAAAAATAAAATGACATGTCTGGAGGCACAGAGCCCTTTCAGCCTATTGGGTTTTAGGTCATTTACAATACTTCCAAAGATGTGAGCAGGTGGGGTTACTTAAAGAGCTTTTCTGCGACTTTGACTGGAAGGCACCTTGCAAGGCGGCAAAATCAGAGAAAAAGACCTGCATCAATTAGATTGAACGGAACCAACTTTCAACACCTATTTCCATTCAAAATCGAGCTAAAATGCCCAGGATTATACTGATTTACGTGAGAAGGTAGGTTGAAGGTAAAAAAATTCCATAGCCCTCGGAGGCTGACCTTCGGCCTGGTCACATGACAGAGCTAGGGGGCTGGCATCTTGGCGGCTGTGAGGAGCCCTGGTCCCTCAATAGGACCTTCTGCGGGGGCTAGCCGAACCCGGGGCTGGGACCACGGGCTCCACGGTTGGCAATAGAACCACAGCGAGTGAAACCCATAGAGGCCTTCGCTCACCGGTCCGGTAGTCTTGAAAGCCGTCGAATTGATTGGCGGGCCAGTGTAGATTATTGAACACGGCGAGAGGTGGTGCCCAGCCCCCTCCTCAGTGTGGGCAGTGCTCACAAAAATAAAAAACTTGGCATTTTAAAATTTTTGCGTTTTCAACCTCGAAAAACGTGCCCTGGGGGCCGTACAGCCCCTGGGCAAATTTTTTTTGCCTCCTAGTTCAACTATGCCAAAATAGGTCGAACCATATATGAAAATATGGGTTTTTGGCCGCTCTGAATCCAACCGTGAGGTCCATTTGGGCCCAAAATGCACCCAAAAAATGGAGTTACCCAGATCCTAAAAAAAATCAACCAGAAAACCTGAAAGCCAGATCTAACCCTTGTAGCTCAAATTCTTGAAGATAGACATGAAGCATTAGGTGCGGGCTCTAATACCATGTAGAAGTTGAGAAAGCCAACTTCCACCAGACCGAATCACACGGATGCAAATAACGAATCCTGAAAGAAAGAGATGGGGAGACAAACAAAGTAAGGGTGCTCTGAAAGCTAAAAAATGTATTCATTCGAGAGAGAGATAAATTACAATGATGAATCCTTATAAAAGGATATTGTGCAACCCTAAAAGAAACCCTAATAGGTAGACATTTAATAATTAATATAATTATTAAATGTCACAAAATGCAAACTAAAGTGAAATCTTAAGAGAGGAATAAAGGTAATTTAATCAACATGATTAAATTAAAACCTTTACTCTAACAGAGTTTGAAGCCCAGGACGAAGAAGATTCAGACGATATGGATTTTGAGGACCCATTTGATGAGATGGGGGAAGAAGGATCAAAGGAGGATAAGGAAAAGGAAGAGGAGGAACAAATTGAGCAATTTGAGGAACAAAAGAATGAGGTTGAGAATGTGCAGGATGTTAGGGATATGGGTATGGAGATTAAAACTGAGGACTCAAGCAATGATTTTTTAAAGAGTAGACTAAATTTTCTATAGGTTCAGTTTGAAGATATGGAAAAGGCATTAGTTACACTCATGAAGGTAACTAATAGATTGATGAGGAGGGCGATGTTGGGAGCTGTTTCTGGAAAATCCAAAATTACTAGGAAGCTGAGGAAGCAGGGGAAGCCGAATGTCTTGAAGATACTAGATGAGTCTGAGGGACTTGACTCAAGAGAATACATCTCTCTCATGGGTGAATATGGGGACTTGATGAAGAAATCCAATTAATGGCTTTATGTTGTTGCTTTGATGACTAAGAATTTTTTTTTGTCCTTTAGTTTCATAATCTCGGACTGCTATTTTATAATAGTTATGCTTTGGTGGAATACCACCTAGGACACTGTTAACTTAATTAATGGTTTACGTAGTTTTAAGTTTTCTAGTAGAAACTTACTATTTTTTATTATAACTGGTTGGACTATGGTTACTATGTTAAATGATGGCCTGTGAGCTAATTTGGTTGCCATTTCTTGGTTTGTGTTGGTGGTGTTGTTTCCCACCTTTTTTTGGTTCCTTTTTGTCTGTTGTTTGTAACCATGGGATCATGGCCCTTCCTTGCTTATCTAATAAAAATAATAGAAACACCCCATAATGTTGAAAAGGGAGAGCTAAGATAGGTACATTAAAATTGTGAAACCAAGAAGTGCATGTAGGAGAAACAACCTGCAAATAAAAGGGTGTACAAACTAAGGAACACACACATCGGGCAAGAATAACTAGGACTCACTATTATTGTGGAAGGGACACTCACTTGACAAAGGTGTTATGGAAAACCAAAGGAAAACATCAAACCCCAATGAAACTTTATATCATAGTGTGAATACAAAAGGCACAATAGGATGTGCAAAATCCCCAAAAAAATAGACCAAAATGACTCTTTATCTCAGTGCATCTACAAAAGAGAATGTGCATGAAAATAATGTCTACAATTCCCAAATAGGAAAAAATACTAGAAATACATGAAGAATAGCCAAAAATGAGTCATCCCATGCAAATTAAAATTTTTCTAGGAACTAAGACATCTAAGTAATCACTAGAGTGCAAAAAAAAAAAACTAGAATAAAATATACTTGAAGAGAAATCTAAAAAAAAGTGCATGGATGGAGTTGAAGAGCTGTTAAAGATAGTTTTAATGCCAGTAGAAACATGGAAAATAGAAAACTGGTTAAAAGTTATGAGCTCAAGACTAAAAACAACACCACTGACTTCAATAGGATATAGAATGCACCCAAAGAAAAATTAGGTGATGAGAACCACACTATTGGAAACTTAGCGGAACCAACTTTCCGATGATATCTCGTTTGCAAAAATCTAACATTGTATGCCCAAGTTATGGCAGAAAGATAAAAATACCCCTTTAGAGCATAAAGGGGTCTTGAAGGGCCATGCAATTGCATTCGTACCCATAACGTCAACATGACGTCATGCTAATGTTAACGAAATATTTTGAGAATATTTCCTTGCACTGAAAAAAAATTCAGCCCCCAAGGAAGAAAAATTCGTTGAAATATTCCTCTTGGTAGAATATGTTGAAAAATCACCAACATAATATTCTAAAAAGATTCCCTTGTTGAAAAAAATCGCTGCCGAGAAAAAGATAGGCGACTGAGAAATAAGCACCACTGAAAATTTAAAAAAATGGTTGTTAGGAAATTTGTGGTGATCGTTAGCAACATAAGAAGCAACCGAAATTTTAAAAAAAAGCCACCAAACGTTTTTTTTGTGGCTGAATTAATGGAAGCAATCAAAATTTTAAAACCTCCACTAGTTTGTGAAGGGTACTGAGCATTTGTTTAGAGCCATTGGGTGATGTAAATAACATTGCTAGTCTTTAATTTCTCTGTCGACAAAAAAATGACAAGGTATGAATGGGGCCAACAGGGCACTAAATATTAATCCACCACCCAATTAGAAATTCAAACCTACACTTTTTAATTAATGTTTTTAATTTAAAAAAAATAATAAAAGAAATTTAAAAAAGAAAAAAATGCAGATGTTTAAAAATTGTTTTTTTTTAAATTTTGTGCACGTAAATCCATATAGGGGTGTTACGAACCCCTATACCAAAAAATCTACCTCAGAAGCTCCCGACGACAAAATATGTCAAATTTTTAGTCAAAATTTGTGGAATCGACCTCTTGAATCCAACGAAAAAGCCCTTTTTGCACCAAAATGCACCGAAAACACTGCTACCCTCTAGATCTAGAAAAAAAAACAACCGCTTCAAACCCTCGTAGATCTGACATCAAGAGTCCAAATTGGAATAAAGAAAAGGAAAATCTAACTTTCTCAACAAATTTGAATCCAACAATGAGGTTATTTTTGTGCCAAAATACACCTCAAATTTCTCACCTCCAAAATTTGAAAAAAATGAAAAGGGGATTTAGATCTAAAGCATGTAACCCTTGTTGAAGAAAAAAAATTTCATAAACTGAGAATGGGTTTGATGAATCTGCACTCTGATACCATGTTAGAATTGTGAAAACTCAAGCCATAGGATCAAATAATGAACAAAGACACCCTCTACACAAGATATGTACAAAAAAATAATTGCAATATTCCTCAACAAGAAAAATCTACAGAAGAATCTCATGAAACTTCAAGGAAAACAAAAGTCCTAAAAGGTTGAGAGTTCAAGAGTAAATCTTAGGGTGATATACAATGAGGGTTGAGTGCTATATAGGAGTAAAACCCTAAAAGCATAAAATTACTCCTAAGTTTAGCTTAAGTGCATGAAAATAAATTAGACTAATAATCAATTAAAGAGTAATTAATTATTAACTAATGCATGATTACTCTAATAGGATAAATATGTGGCAGAAGATATAATCTTATGTTTCAGGATGATGGTTGTGAAATCAAAAAAGGAAGATCCAAAACTTTGGTTGTTGTAGGTACAAGGAAAAAAGGTAATGTTTATCAACTCAAGGGTAGTGGTGCTAAGTGCTTTATGTCTCAAATCAATGAAATTTTGTTATGGCATAGAAGAATGGGTCACATCAATTTTGGCAGCTTAACAAAGATCAATTCTACCAATGTTGTGAGAGATTTGACAAAGATTGCATAGCCTATCAATGCAATTTGCAAGGAATGTTAATTTGGAAAGCAAACAAAGAAGAAGTTCAATACTAAGGAATATTCTACCATAAGACCTTTGGAGTTGTTGCACGCAGACCTATGTGGACCTACTAGAATAAGAAGCTCTCATGGTGATAGGTATTTCATGTTATTGATTGATGATTATTCTAGAATGACTTGGGTGACATTTGTCAAAGAAAAGTAAAAAGCTCTAGATAAGTTTAAAGAATTTAAGTCTATGCTTGAGAATGAAATGGATTTTAAAATCAAGTGCTTAAGGTATGATAGAGGCGGTGAGTTTACCTCCAATGATTTTAACAATTTTTGTGAAGATCATGGAATAAAGAGACATTTGTCATCCCTTAGGACTCCTCAGTAGAATGGAGTTGTCGAGAGGAAGAATATCACAGTTCAAGAGGCAACTAGAACAATGATGAAGCAAGAAAATCTATTGTATTTCTATTGGAGAGAAGCTATTCATATTGCAGTGTACATACTTAATAGAGTTCAAGGAAGAGTGAACAATTCAAAGACTTCCTATGAGTTATGGTATGGTAAATCTCCTACTATGAAATATTTTAGAGTGTTTGGAAGCAAATGCTACATTAGAAGAGATGAAGTGAACTTAGGAAAGTTTGATGCAAGATATGATTAAGGAATCTTCTTTGGATACTCTACAAGAAGTAAAACTTACCAGTTCTATAATAAAAGGTTGAAGAAGATTGTTGAAAGTACAAGTGTCAAAGTGGATGAAGAATCATATAAGAGTTCAATATTGATATAAGGATATGAATCTGATGAATCGCCTTGTAGTGAAGAAGAAATGGATGAGGAAAAGTAAAAAGAGATGACAATTGAAGAGGAAGAAGCTCCAAAAAAGATCCCTAAGACTCCTAAGTATATGTAGAAGAATCATGTTGAAGATTAGATCATTGGGAGATAAGAACAAATGTGTGTTGATAAGGAGAAAATCTACTTTGACAGAGGAACATGTAAAGTTATGTTTACTTTCAGAAGTAGAACCTAAAATAGTAATTGAAGCATGCAAAGATTATAATTGGATCAAGGCTATGAAAGAATAATTGGAAGAGATTGAGAAGAATCAAACTTGGGAATTGGTCTCAAGACCAACAAGTAAGAATTGTGTGTAAGGGCTACTCACAAGTGGAAGGAATAGATTTTGAAGAGACTTTTGCTCTAATGGAAAGGATGGAAACCATTAGAATGTTTTTGGATTTTGTAGAACATAAATACTTCAAGGTATATTAGATGGATGTCACTTCTGCATCCTTGAATGGTGAGATAGAAGAAGAGGTTTACATTGAACAACTAAAAGGTTTTCAGTTATTAAATGATGTTGATATGGTTTGTAGGTTGAAGAATGAATTGTATGGACTCAAATAAGCTCCTGGAGCCTGGTATGCAAGATTGGATAAGTACTTGTTACAACAAGGATTTAGAAAAGGTACTGCAAATAACAACCTTTAGTTCAAAGTTGAGGGAGAACAAATCATGATTGTGGTGGTATATGTTGATGACATTATATTTAGAGGAAATGAAGGTATGTGCAAGAGGTTTGTAGATGAGATGTAGAAATATTTTGAGACATCAATGTGTGGGGAGATGAATTTCATCCTTGGATTACAAATCAATCAATTAGAAAAAAGGTATTTTCATTTCACAATCAAAGTATGTCAAGGAAATTTTAAAGAAGTTTGGGATGGAGGATTCTAAACCATTGTATAGATCAATGATTAGTGGACTGTTATACCTAATTGCTACTAGATTGGATACTATGCATTCATTTTGTCTTGTGGCAAGATTTCAAGAAGATCCCAAAGAATCACATGTTGTAGCAGTAAAGAGAATATTTAGATACTTGAAGGGCACTCCAGATTGTGGTTTATGGTATCCTAGGGATACTAATTTCTCCTTGAGTGCATATATAGATGTAGATTGGGAAGGTTGCATAGATGAAAAAAGAAGTACAAGTGGAGGTTCTTTCTTTCTTGGAAGCAGATTGGTTTCTTGGTTGAGTAAGAAGTAGGATTCAATGTCATTATCTATTATAGAGGAAAAATATATTGCAACAACATCATGTTGTACATAGGTGTTGTGGATGAAGAAAACATTGAAGGATATTAGAGTATCATATGATGAACCTATTTCTATCTTGTGTGATAATACAAGTGCTGTCAATATTTCAAAGAACCTGATAATGCATTCAAGAACAAAATACATCTCTATCCAGTATCACTTTCAAAGGGAGAAAGTTGTAGAGAATAAGGTGAAGTTGGATTATGTGCCTACAAAGGATCAAGTTGTAGATATTTTTAGAAAGGATCTTCCTAAAGATACTTTTGAGTATCTCCAACTGAAGTTAGGGGTTATTTCCCCTCATTTCAACTAGATGCATAATTTGTGCATCTGTCTAGGAAAGCACTTTAAGATGCATTCTTGGTCTTGGACTGATGATGAAGGTTACCTCTCAGTGGAAGTAGGTAGTAGTGTTGTTGGTTGGTGCACTTAGGTGGAGCATATTTTGTGTGCCTAAGGGGGAGAGAACTGAAATCTAAGAGCAATGAAGAATGTGTAGTGCATTGTGTGCAATAGTGAGAGTTGTATGGAGAAGAGTAGTGGAGAAAGAGTAGTTGTCTACTAGTATTTCCTAAAGAGAAGTGTGCAAGTGGTGTCAAAGTGATGTATGCAGATGTCAAAGGGGGAGAGAAAAAAATAAAAATTCCATGCAGGTGATGTGTAAAAGGTGAGTTTGTTTCCCTTTTTCATTGATATCAAAAGGGGAGAGAGATGAAGTCTAAAAAACACATGGAAATAATTAATGTCAAAGGGGGAAATTATGATCTGAAAAACACATCCCAGAAGAGTAATGGTTGAAGGAATCCTCATATAGGGGGAGAGAAAGTGATGATTACAAAGAGAATGGTGTCTGAAGAAAAGAGGTAAAGGAAGAGAGTGAAGTGTACCCTAGTAAGGGGGAGTACTACTTAATGCAAAGTTTTTTTTGTTGTTGATGGTTTTTAGAGCTGGTGTTGCCATCAATGACAAAGGGGGAGATTGTTGCAAGTATGTTGTTGGTGTTGTCACTAATGTTAATATTTGGTCATTGATATCAACAGTATGGATATTATTGGTGTTGCAGAATGTTGTAGATATGATGAGAAGGTTTTTGTGGTGTTGTTGATGTAGCTAGTTCATTTGGTTTCCAAGTGATTTTGATAAATTTTGAAGAAAAGAGTGTGGAGTGTGACAAAGGTGTGTTCAGTGACGTGCTTCAAATTTCTTCATGGTTGAAGATATTATTTTACGGTTTGGATATGATGATCAGAGGTGTTCAAAGGTTCTATATCTAGAGTTTCATGTTTTGGATCATTCTGCTATGGAAGTTATGTTTGATAGAGTGTTTGTCTGTATAGAAGGTTGTCTATGAGAAATGAGATTGCTCTACATTTCTTTGTAGTAATTTTTCTTGTCTTGAAGATTTGGGAACATGCTTATATTGTCTATATCTACTTTTCTTGGAGTTTTTGGTGTTGAGTTGCTCTACAAGTTCACTTCTTATGTTGAAGTTCAATGGTAGTGCATCTTGATGCATGGAATGAAAGTGATCTTTTTTGCAAGTGGTTATTGTAGTGTTGCAAAATATTATAATGATGGTGGAACATTCTAGGATGTTGTGTGGATGTTTAAAGTGTTTTTATGTGGTCCACACATTGTTTCTAGACTTGGAGAGGTGTGTATGTGGTCACTTGTTAGTGTTAGTGCAGGTTTGGTTGACCTATGTGCTAACGCTAGCTACAAAGATTGTTTATTGTTTATGGATTGTGGTGATGCATGTTGGTGTAGATTGGGTCCTAGTTAACCCTTGGCATGGTTTTCCTTCACTTCTTTCCACTGCGGAAGTGTTTGGTGCCAACCTATTTGGTGTTGCATATTTGAGGTACATACGTTTCATTGGGGCTGACCTAATTAAGATTGTTTAGGTTGTAGATGGTATGAATGCAAGATGGAGTTTATGTTAAGAGTGTGGAAGTGTGAATGATGTGAATGTGATTAAGTGTGGTGATCTGAGTGTGAGCCTAAATTCCTATGAATCTAGATGTAGTGAGTAGGTGTCTACATTTTCAGTGTGCTTGAAGTTACTAGAGGTAGTGAGCCAAAGGTTACGAATGGCATAAATTTGCAGTGGTGGAATTTCTCGTTCCTTTGAGATAGTGAATCTCTTTGTAACAATTTCTTCTATTCTTCTTTCTTCTTGGTAGTGATCCACCTGACAGTGAGCCTTTCTTCTTTTCTGGGTAGTGATCCCTTCGCAGTGAGCCTAATTGTATTCAATGTTGTTATTCATATATATGTGAGATAATCCTCACCATGGTTTTTCCCTACTTAGGGCTTTCCACATAAATATGGTGTTCTCTTGTGTATGGATGTGTTTGCATTGTTGTTTCATATGTTTACATTATGCTAATGCTTAATGAGGGATTCATTTTTTTAATGTACAATTGATTCACCCCCCTCTTAGTTTTCATGTACATCTAACATTAATAACAACCACCTCTAATTGACCATTACAAATCTCCATCTCTCATGTACAAATCACTACATTCTTGAGTAAGATGAAGATGGAATTTATGATTGATCATATGTATATGAAAGGATGAAA
>VDFB02135059.1:0-22021 GCA_007258455.2 Sequoia sempervirens
CTAAAATCCAACAAAGGTCATGGCAAGAAGTGTGAACATAAATAAAATTGTTATTCTTTTAGAATTTAATATTCAAGCGCCTTAAGAATATTAGATCTAAGTAAATCTATTAGTAATCTATTGTAAAACATCCATAATTTATGGCTCAATTCTTTAGGATACTTTTTCTATCACTATTATTTCAAATTAGTTCTTCTAAAATTTCTTCGAGGATTTGAATTAGTCTCAAATTTTATCCATCCCTTATACTTCAAGGCATGTTAGGATAAGGTAAATCTAAAGTTATTTCAAATAATTGGTCCTACTAGTTGCAAGCCCAATGACACCTTAAACACAAATCAATATCATTTTCATAACCAATTATATAAAACTAAAATCATGGGAATGAAATTAACTTTTCTTAGAGGCCAACTCAAGTATGAGGTTCACTTTCTCACTTGATAATACTCACAATAAGGTATGTAGCTTCATAGGGGTATTAATTAGGTGCACAATTATTTCCACCCTCAACTAGTTTGAGAGTGTAAAATTCTAACCGACCAAAGTAAACTATGGATCCCTTTGCATGGATATTCAAAGAACCAACACTTATTGGCTTTAACCAACATGCACACACATAGACAATATTCAACTTCCCAACTAAAATAAGATTCACCTACATAAAGGGATGGATACAACCCTTTCAATGGGCTCTATCACAAGTGAACAAGGGAATTTTGGCTTCAATTGACATAAGTTTCTACAATAAGGGAATGCCATCCAATAAAAATTGAGATGATCATTATCTCACTTCAAGAAGATTCACATAATTTAGCTATCAATCTCATCAAGAAAACCTTCACTCAAATTTAAGTAGAATGATTGTGGAGCAATGCTTTCAACCCAATGATGGCTATACAATTGCATTGAGGTCTTATGATTGACTAGTAAATTTAAATTTCCCTTGCTACTTATGACTTAGGGTACTTAGTTTATGGATTCTTTCTTATCACTAGCTTACATGCAGATTATGCTAAAATAGATCATATTCATACACACAAGAGGATTATATCATCAAACTCAATATTAAATACATATAAATTTCATTCATAGCTCGTCAACATTGAGATTCAACCTTTTTTTTACCGTGTCAATTATTCTTGAAATTTTACCTTGTTCTTTGTGTTTGTTTCTTATAGTTTGAAGAATCTTATTGAATTTCTTAATATTTATATAATTTTTGTGTATTTCCCTCTACAATCTTATTGGCTAATTTGATGGTAAATTAATTTTTTAGAATGATAATTTAGGATTTCCCTATGTTATACAATTATTTAATTCCTTGCACTCTTAGTACTATGCAATCTATTAGCTCCACTTGATTGACAGTTCATCTAATAGTAAATTCAAGTGGGTAATTTAACCTCCTCCCATGCATCCAAAATTTATTTACCATCTCACTTTATTATTTTAAGACACATTATCCTTGGTTTTTATCCTCAATCCGTTTAGATCATATTATAAAATATTTCTACTATCATTGCCATTGACACTTGGCCTCTCTTTTCTTCCTTTACTAACCTTCTGATGCACTATCATTGGATAGCAGTTGGGATTCCCATGGACATTGTTGACGTTTCAATTCACACCTATGGAATGTGGATTAGAAACAAACAACTATGCATAGATAAATTGCTCTTCAAATTAGAAGGGGAAGCTCCCTCTTCATTGATGATGCTTAATGGAAGTAAACTAAACTATTTTCCAATCTTTTTGTTCTTAGCTAAGAGTAGAAGGTTATAAAACTCTAGCGTCATAGTTGACGTTTTTTCTTTTAGAACTTCAACTACAAGTAGGCCTACTCCAATGATGCTTCTAGCTACTCAAGTAAAATCAGAGCTTGAGAGTTAGAAGTAAATGAGGAATGATTTAACACAAAACTCACACAAACTCACTTCCATTGCACACCTTAAGACTCATTGTACTTTTAGATGCAAGTTGAAATAAATATTATATAAGTGAAACACAAAAAAAAACTTGAGATAGTAGATCAAAGAAAAAGTACTTGCATAAGATATCCTTTCTCAAATTTCTAATAATGGTTACACTTTTGAGATAGCAATATTGTAGCAATAACAGGCGTACAGTTTTGCGATCAAACCTTTATACACTTGACACAAATTGCACATGAATTGAATAACAACTTGCAGCAAAAGGTAGGCATGCAAACTTGCTTTTATACTAAGTAAATAGACACTGAATAACAACTTGCAGGCAAAGTAGGCTCAACAATTTGCTATCACAACGACGGTTAAAGAAAAATGGGCAAGGTTGCCCTTATTTATACACAAGCGAGGAGTAGGGAACTCTAAAATCTCCTTGCTTTTACAACAAGACTTGCCAACTCGCAAGCTTTATTTCTAAAACTAAAACATGACAACTAACTAACAACCCACTGAAAGCAAAAAGCATGAAAGTTCCAAATATTACAACTTGATTTTTCCTATTTCTCAAAGAATAGATAAGTGAGAGACAAGAATAGCAGGAAAACTCGAAAAAGGCATCAAGTTAATTGCTATTTTTTTTAGTTCTATTCTTGAAAATCTTCGCTACCCCAAAAAGGTGTTAATTTTTTTCCAAAAAGTAGATTGTCGGAAAAAGCTGTGGTCTTGGTTTTGTAGACAATCACATTTTGAAGAGACCCAGTTTGTCAAATTCTGAAAAAGTCGAGGGCTTCCCGCAAAAATGCCAAAAAGGCAGAATTTTGAAATATAAAATTTTCCAATTTTCAAGAGGAACAAAAAGGAGATGGACCCAAATCGATGAAAACTGAAAAAGATTACCACCTTTTTCTGAAATGTGATGCCTTAGAAGATTGGACCATGAAAAAGCATGTCTCTGTGCATCCCAATCCTGAATCCATGAAGAAAACTATAAAAGCATCTCGTTTTAGCCTCTAAATCTTGAAAAGTAGAAAATGATATCTTTCCTCCTTTGAAGGCCAACCTGCAAATTGTGAAGAAGGAATGCCAAAAGCCTTCTTAAATAGATGTTGAGGATGAAAAAGCACTTTATTCTCAAGCTTTAAAACTTTGAAGCCCATCTAGTGTTAGAATATTATATTCTACTTTTATTTAATGGTCAATTATCTACTGTAGTTTCTACAGTAGTCAGTAGGTAGATAGTAGATAGATATCATTAATATCTACAGTAACTTGTAACTTCTATACTATGTAACCTCTTTTTCTGTTAATAGAATGAATGTTTTGCATTTACATGGTATCGAGCATACTAGGGTTTGGGCACCTTTGTTTTAAAAATTTGATGAGCCTTCTTTTGGCTATAATTCGAAATTTTTTTAGTGTGCCTGTGGGTTTGTGTCTGAGGGTTTTTTGATTTAAAATCACGTTTTCTAAATCGCACGACCTTGTGAAAAGGACAATCGTTATTTTCTGGGTGCAATTTTTTGCCTCCAAAAAACGTGTTTTAAAACCCTTTTTTGGTGTTTTTAGTTATGGGCACGATTTTTACAGTCTTCTGTGGGCGTCTTTTTCTCTTAAAAATCACATTTTTTCTGTGGAGTTCGTTTTTGCTTTAGAGGCGTCCAGCTTTTTCTTTCATGTGTTTGACGATTGACTAGTGGAAGGGTTCTGCATTTTTTTCCAATCTTTTTAATCTGTAGCAAAACCTCCTTAGCGGTGCATTTGGATCTGATTTTCTTCCTCTTAGGTAACGTTTTCTCGGTTTTGGATTGTTTCATCCCTTAGTTATCCACGATTATTATTCACGAAGTCCCGGTTTTTCTGGTTTTAAAAAGCGTGATTTAGGTTTACGGGTTGAAACCTTGATTTTCAAAATTTTTCTACATTTTTTGGTTCGATCACTTGGCCACTAGGGTTTTAAAGAACTTCGGCTAGAGTTTGACCCTTTGTTTTCAAAGTCAAGAATTTTATTTGGTTTGATTCCTTATGGGTTTTCCATGATCTCAAAGTGGTTAATGGATTAGATTTTTTAGATTATCATCGAAGTTTGTCCTCAAAATTTATTACCAAAATTAAGGTGTTAAGCCAGAAATTCTGGGCATTCAATTTTTTTTTAGTTTTTTTTTAGTAACATTTCTATGTACTCTTAAATCCTTACGGGTTTTTGTCTTCAAGTTGCTGGAAATCCCGATTGCACGAGGTTTCTGCTTTGAATTTGTGTTGTTTCTATTTTCGTTTTGCCTTCACCAGTTTGACCTTAGTGTACGTGATGGCATCTCTGACAAATATAGTGCTCGAAAGCAGCCAAAAGTTCAATGGGAAGAATTATAACACCTGGAAGCAGCGTATGCTTACCATCTTCGAGTATCGGTGTCTTGATGTGGTTGTTTTGGGTACATCACCTCGACCTACCATTGTTGGAAAAGACCAGGACAAATGGGATAGATACAGCGAAAGTGTCATGGTTATCGGCTTTGATTCTCGCGGCGATAGCCTTACAAAGTGCAAGGAAAAGCATTTGCTGAGGTTTGGGCGAACACGAAGGATCTCCATGAAGCGTGGATACGAGTCATTAATGATTTGCTGCAGAACATGCTCTTTTGATAATGATGGACGAGAGACCACTCTCAGAACATCGACAAAGACAAAAGGATGACCGAGACTAGCTGGAAGCTATTGGTCGAAAAATGGAGAAGAAGATATGGTGGTCATTACTCTGAAGAGGCTCCCACGTTCATATGAGCATTTCATCGAGATGCTGAATATCACCTCCACCAATGTTGATCTCAAATTTGAAGATCTTTGCAACAAGCTCTTGTAGCAGGATCGATGGAGACAATAGTTTGGAAGCAGTACCAGTTCCACCTCCATAGAGCAAGCGTTCTTTGCCAAATCTTTTGCTAATAACAAAGGGAAGGCACAAACTTCTCAGCCGAAAAGCTCTGGTTCTTCTTAGGACAACAAGAAGAAAAAGAACGTTCAGTGCAATTATTGCCATAAATATAGTCACATGAAGGCTGACTGTCGCATTCAGTTGGCTTTTGAACAAAAGCGAGGAGGTCTCAACAAAGGAAAATGCTTGAAACACCGCTGAAACGAGAAAAAATCTACATTATATACTTTTATGGCAGTGATGAATCTGTTTACAATCTTCTGCTTGGTATATTGATTCCGGGGCTTCGCGGCATTTTACTCATCGTCGGGATTGGTTCACAAAATTCAAACCATTCTTTGATTCTGTCATTTTTGGAGGAGGCGAAGTGTACAAAGTTGTTGGTAAGGGCACTGTCCAGATTCACTCAGGCGGAAGAAATTTACTCTTTCTTGATGTTTACTATGTTCCAGGCATGGAACATAACCTTCTCTCAGTCAGTCAGATCATGCGGCATTCTCCCTAGTTGGATGTTGTCTTCAGTTCGTCCACCTGCAACAACGTTGAGAGGGAGACTCATACTACAATCGCTATGGGACTTGAGGATCATGGTCTGTATAGACTTGCTGATTCTGGTGATTCTCAGGAGCATGCTCTAGCTGCTAGGAATACTTCCATCAACAAACTTTGGCATCAACATTATGGGCACTTGAATGTGCACTATCTCTCTCAATTGTCTCGGGAGGGTTTGGTTGCTGGTCTACCTGAGATCCAAACTCAAAATCATGGAGTTTGTGGAGCTTGTCAAGCTGGGTAGCAGCATCGGACACCATTCTTGGATGGTGATTCTTGGCGAGCCTCCAAGGTACTTCAATTGGTTCACGCTGATGTATGTGGACCAATGAACACTCCATCTGTTACTGGGTCCAAGTACTTTTTATTATTTGTTGATGATTTTAGTTGAAAAATGTGCGTGTATTTTTTGAAACATAAATTAGATGTGTTCAGTACATTTTAGTAGTTTAAGGCCTTAGTTGAGAAGGAATCAGGTTCTTAGATTGTTACTCTAAGGTCAGATAATGGGGGGAAGTTTTGTTCAGCTGGCTTCTCTTCTTTTTGTGCTACACATGGCATTAAACGCCAACTCACTACACCATACACCCCTTAGCAGAATGGTGTCGTTGAACATAGGGATCGCACCATTAATGAAATGGCTCGTTCTATGCTAGAGTACAAAAATGTACCTAAGAAATACTGGGTTGAAGTAGTTTATACTACAGTCTACCTCCTGAATCAGTCACCTACACAGGCTGTTAAGAAGATGACTCCAGAAGAAGCCTGGTCAGGACGTAAGCCTAAGGTGGGCCATCGGAAAGTTTTCAATTCTACAGCTCATGTATGGATTCCTGAAGCCAAGCGTACCAAGTTGGACTCCAAGAGCCAAACACTTATGTTTACTAGTTACAGTGACAATCACAAGGCATATAGGTTGATTGATGTGGAGATAGACCGTCTCATATTCAGTCGTGATGTTGTGATTGATGAGACTACTAGTCCATTTGTTCCTACTATCAGTCCTACGGATCAACCTATAAAGGTTCCTAATGAGGGTGTTCGTCTTCCTCTTGGTTCCCCTGATGGGAGGGCTTCAAAACATTCTGACTCTGAAGATGAGGAGTCTACAAGTCATGATCTAGCACCACCTGATTTTCCTCAGGACTCACATCTAGATGACTTTGTTCCAAAAATCCTAGGAGATGTTGGTACTTCTACTCGTTGACCTAAATGGTGGCTCAAGACTATTGGAGATCTTCATGATAATGAACTCGTTGAGGACAGATCAGTTCGTAGAAAGAGCAAGCTGCAAAACACAGTCAATTTTGCTCTTATGGCCAACATCCACAACATCTATGAGCCTCATACATATTCAGAGGCTAAAGGAATTCCAGAGTGGGAAAAGGCTATGTAAACAGAATACCATAGTCTTCTGAAGAATCACACTTGGTTTTTTTCTGATCTTCCTCCTAGGAAGAAACCTATCAACTGGAAATGGGTTTATAAGGTCAAGTATCATGCCAATGGTACTTTGGATAAATACAAGGCCAGATTGGTTGCTCGGGGATTCACACAGCGGGAGGGCATTGACTATGAGACTTTTTCTCCTACTGCCAAGATGAGCACAATTCGTCTTCTTCTCGCTATTGCAGCCCAATTTGGATGCACAGTTCATCAGATAGATGTCAAGAGTTCCTTCCTCAACAGTGAGTTGTAGGAAGAAGTCTACATGACGCAACCTCTTGGTTTCAAGGTTGCCAACAAAGAACATTAGGTATGTAGGCTCGTGAAAGCACTCTATGGACTAAAATAGGCTCCTCGTGCATGGTATATCAAGATTGATTAGTACTTGGTTGATCATGGTTTTCAGCGCAACCCTTCTGACCCTAATCTGTATGTGAAACACTCTAGTGATGATATTCTCTTTCTTGTTGTCTATGTTGATGACTTGATCATTACTGGCAGTTCAACATATTTGATTGCAGCAATCAAACAGGATTTGTGTCAAGCCTTTGACATGATAGATTTGGGCCTTCATTATTGTTTGGGTATTGAGGTTTGGCAGACAACAGATAGTATTCTTATCTCTCAGTCTAAATATGCTCGAAGTCTGCTTGACAAATTTTGGATGCAGGACTGCAAACTTGCCTCCACACCTATGGAGAAGGGGCTGAAGTTGTCAGCCAACTCTGATTCACCTCTGGTCAATGAAACGACATTCAGGCAACTAGTGGGAAGTCTCATCTACCTCATTCCCACTAGAATTGACATTAGTTTTGCAGTGAGCTACATTTCTCGCTTCATGATAGCTCCAAAAGTGGATCATTGGATTGCAACGAAGCGAGTGTTGAGATATGTTAAGGACACTTCTGATTATGGCATTCTGTATGGTAGGTGCAAGGATCCAAAGCTGATTGGTTATATAGATTCAGATTGGGTTGGTTCAATGGATGACATAAAATCCACTTATGGATATGTATTCAGTTTGGGTACAGGTGTTATACATAGACCAACAAGAAGCAGTAGGCAGTGGCTCTTTCCTCGAGTGAAGCTGAATATCGAGGAATAGTTAAGGAAGCATGTGAGGCAGTTTGGCTCCGCAGGATGCTTTCTGACATGGAAATGTCACAAGCAGGACCTTCTCCCTTGTACACTAATAATCAAGGGGTGCTCAAACTGGCCAAAAATCCAGTCTTCCATGAATGTACCAAGCATGTTGAGATTCAATGTCACTACATCCGCAAGCTAGTAGAAGACAAATCAATTCAACTGCAGTATGTTCCAACAACGGATCACACTGCAAATATTCTCACCAAGTCTCTGAGCCCGATAAATTTGTCAAATTCAAGGGGCAACTTGGTGTTGTTGATTGATTGACCATTAAGGGAGGGTGTTGGAATATTATATTCATCTTTTATTTAATGGTCAATTATCTATTGTAGTTTCTACAGTAGTCAGTAGGTAGATAGTAGATAGATATCATTAATATCTATAGTAACTTGTAACTTCTATATTATGTAACCTCTTTTTATGTTAATAGAATGAATGTTTTACCATTCACATCTAGAAGAAGGAACGTCGAATGTAGACACTGTTTTGAATGATGAATGATAAAACTTGAAAAATTTAAGGCATTGAACCTTGAACACTTTTCCTCTTAGTTAGAATGTTTTTCAAGTTTTTTCAACTTTGCTTGTTTTCTTGACCCCAGTTTGATCTTCTTTTCTGGATGTTTGACGGACCCAATGAATTGGCTGACAGATTCATTGGATGGCTTGATGAATTATGAGGAAGATCTCTTGGAAGCAACAACTTCTAAAATGTGATTTTTGGGGCTCAAAATCTTGGGCACCCCTGGCTAGCTGGGGCACCCATGCATCCCAAACTTAAACCATTTTTTTGACATTTTCAACTTTCTTTTGATCTTTTTCTGTTTTGCACATGTTTCTGCCTCCGTTTGATCTGCAATATTCGATGACTGACAAATCTTGTGAGCTCACTGATGAATCCGTTGGAGAGCCCACTCAAATCTAAAGGAATTTTCTAGAGGTTGCTAACCCTAAATCCACCTTCTAAGCCCTCAAAATCTTGGGCGCCCTTGGCTAGTTAGGGTGCCCAACTCCTCCAAAGTTAGCCATTTTTTATGTTCTTTAATTTTTTTAGTGTTTTCTGATCTTCAAGTGAATTTTTTGTTGAATTTGCAATTCTGTCCGTTCAGGAGGTCCAATGAACTAAATGTTGGATTTGGTGGATAGTTTGACAAAATTTGAGATGATCTTCTTGGAGGTGACTAGCCCCGAAAACTACATTTGATGGCTTGAATTACTAGGCGCCCCTGGCTACCTAGGGCACCCAACTCCTCCAGAATTAGAATCTCTTTAAGATCCAAACATATAATAATGGAAATAATATATTTCAAAAGATATATATCACAGAACACGAGATATTTGTGGGCCAATATGCCCTAATATCTAATATATGCCAAAATAGAGTAAACCCTTAAGGTAGGGTAACACCATACAATACTGCTTATGGAAGAAGCCACTCCATGCTATATCTCCAAGAGATCCCAAATACAATATCATACTTCACACATATCTTACAATGATAATAACCTTCTTTATATATACCACTTCCTAATAATATAATGGAAGGGTAATCCTAATTGAAGGCCTACTCAACTCTTGATATAAATAATTACATATTATTTACGTGACTTAATATAACTAACTTGAGGGATATGTGCCACATGTTGGCATCTCCATCCATATAAATACATTATAATATCATAGCCCTAGGTACATAACATGCCATCCCTCCTTGAGATGTTTTGTCCTCGAAACATGAGAATAAGCTAAATAGTATGACTGTCACAAGTTATTATAGATATGATTCCATGAACAATCATCTAACCATCCATAGTTGATCTGTGTTCCTCTTGCTTGACATTTCTTAAATCCCATCACTGAACCATGCTCTTTTTTATCCCTCCAATTCTATTCCTTATCATAGTAAGTCCTCATTTGCTTCCTTGAGTAACCATTACTTCTATCATACCACTGATTGGTACATTTATTTCTTTGGTTCCATGTAGGCCCATAGTAATTTCCTTGTTGATTCCATATACTATCATGTATCCATGATGGTTTCTTCCATGATTATTTCCTCTCACAATGATGTGAATGCCTATAAATTACACCCTTTTCCATTATCGAAACCTTCTTTTATTCTTCACCGTTTATTTCTACATTTGTTTGTGATTCCTTAGTAGAATTATTTATTACTTCATTTTTTTTCAATATCTTGGTCCTCTTTCTTTTCCTCTAATTCATTGTTACACCCTTCATGAGATTCTTGAATTTTCTCTTCCTTGACTTTCCTTTGGTCTTCTTTATGCTTAATATCTTGAAATGTAATTTTTTCCTTCTATACGAGAGCTTCATGAACTTCTTTTGCACATTGATATTTATTGTTCCCAAAGATTATAACCAAGGGTAACCAAGAACAATATCAAACCCATCCATATCCAAAGCATGAAAGTTTGAACTTTCATGCAAAACATACTTATCCATAGAGAGCTTTATATCTTCAAAATTTTGAATATCCATACCTAATATGTGACTTTCCTTGATTTTCTTTGCTTGTACATGTAGTTTCTTGGCTAATTCCACGTTGATGAAGTTATACTTGCTGCTAGGATTTATAGAGACAATAACCTTTTCCTTTTGAATGCACCCATGAAATTGAAGGATTGAATCTTCCTTCCTTGGAGCTAAAGTGCATGTACTTGTATCATCTCCTTGTTATTTTAAGTTTTCTCCATCTTCTTTTTCTTCATCCTCATCTTCATCATTTTCTTCCTCCTCTTCTTCATCATTGTCTTCCTCTTCTTTATTTTCTTCATCACTTTCTTCCTCTCCTTCTTTATTCTCTTCCTCCTCTTCTTCCTCTTCTTCTTTACTTTCTTCATCATCTTCATCATCTTCTTCTTTTTGAGCCCATCTATCTAAGAAAGCTTGTTCTAGTTCATCAAGGAAGAAATATCCTTATCCAATGGTGAATACTATGTGAAAGGTTCATCTCTTAATAAAAACAAAAACTTTAGTTTCCATGAAATATTTTAACCATAAGATATTTTGTATTTTATCCACCGCTCCAATGCATCTCCACTTCCATCAAAATTAGGAACATCCATTGAAACTAGGATTTAAGGGAAAAATCTTGTAATAGATAACCCTTCTATCAAATCCAATTAACCCAACATTGATCCAACCAAAACATGATGAAGTCGGCCTCAAAGTAAAAAATACAATTAACACACCCCCAATGAATTTTGACAGCCTTTCCAAAAATGTACACAATTCAGAAAAATACCTTGATATGCAACCTAGAAGGCGAATTTGTGAAACATCATAAAATTGTAATAACTCAGAAAATAATGATGATAAATTTCTAATTTTTGGACTGTAGGCTCCTCTATTATTTCTTCAAAAACCCACTAAAAATTAGGCTCTAATTCATCATTATTTGAGAGATATGTAGCTTCCAAAAACCTTGTCTAGAAACCCTAATTCTACAATAATTTGCTCAATTCTGCCCCAATTCTTCCGAAATCTGTACTGAAGCTTCTTTAATATTGTATTAAAAAACCCTTTAAAAATTAGAAAAGAATTTGCCAAAATCTGAAAGATATGTTTTCCCCAAAATCGCCTCCAATTTTGAGAAAAAGCCTTGCCTCTATGGTGCCAAGATCATGCTCTGATGCCACTTGATAAGATCCAACTATATAATAATGGAATAATATATTTCAAAAGATATATATCACACAACACTAGAGATATTTGTGGAACAATATGCCCCAATATCTAATATATGCCAAAATAGAGTAAACCCTGAAGGTAGGGTAACACCATACAATACTCCTTATTGAAGAAGTCACTCCACACTATATCTCCAAGAGATCCCAAATATAATATCATACTTCACACATATCTTAGAATCATAATAACCTCCTTTATATATACCACCTTTGAATAATATAATGGAAGGGTAATCCTAATTGAAGGCCTACTCAACTCCTGATATAAATAATTACAAGTTGTTCACATGACTTAATATAACTAACTTGAAGGATTTGCGCCACCTGTCGACATCTCCATCCATATAAATACATTATAATATCATAGCCCTAGGTACATAACAAATATTTTCTATGTTTTTTATCTTTCAAATTTAACCTTTTTGTTCCTCATGATCTTCATCTTCATTTGACTTGCAATATCTGGTGTTTGACGAATCTGATGGTCTGGCTGAGACATTCACTCGATAGCTTGAAGAATTCTAAGGAGGATGATGATTTTTGTAAACCCTAAAGTTGAATTGGACCTCCCAAAACCCTATGTGCCCTTGGCTAGCTGGGGTGCCCAAGAATCCTAGAGATAGAATATTTTTGATGATTTTGATGATTTTCATTTTGCTCCTTTGATGTAACCTCTCTATTCGATCTAAGAGTCTAGCTAACTGATTGATCCAATGGGCCTGCTGCTAGATTCAATGCGTAGCTAGAAGAATTCTGAGAAAGACGTCTTGGTGGCACAAACCCTAATTCCAAGTTTTGATTGCTTGAAATAATGGGCGCCGCTAGCTAGTAGGGGCACCTTTACTTGCCAGTGTTAGTTTTTATTTGTAGTTTTTCAACTTTTCCTTTGTTCTTCATCTTCACCACTCTGCGTTTAGAAGATGCCTTCCCTGTTGACCTTGCTTTGATTGTCGAGGACTAAAAATACTCAAAGGCAAAGAATCCCAAGTGCCTTGACTGGGCAGGGGTGCCTAGATTCTCTAGACAGTTTATTTTTGCAATTTTCAAGATTTCTTCAAATTCCCCTCCTTCATTCTTTGTTCTTTGAGCATTGTCGCTGTTTCTCGATCTGTGCATAGAATTCCCAACACATTCATCACTTGTAGAGGCATGACGTAACATCTGAGGCTCCTGAATCTATGATACAATTGCTCAATTGAATCCTCCTATATATAGAGATATATAGAAGCGTTTAGGATTTTCTTCCGCTAGAATAGATGACTCGAGCAATGTAGGCTAAATTGAAGCCTCTTTCTTTATATATTGTATTATTCTATCCAGTTGCTTAGGATGATCACGAAGATACTCCAACTATGAAATTTTATCCTTGGTCTTCATCATGGAGTTTACAATGTCAAAATTTGCAACTGCTTCCTTAACTTGTTCTTTAGCTCTTAGCCTCTCTTCTTCTTCCTTCTATACTTTCAAGTGCTGAGCATGTGGAAACATAGTCATAGAATGTGTTCTCTGATTTACTACAAGAAAGTAGTGGCAAAGGTCTTCTTTTTCTTCAATAATGGGTTCAAAGTATCTCATAGCAGAGTCACCATCGAAGTTGTTTGTTTGTGGTAAGACAACATTTGAACTTGGTGTAAGGACAAAAATTGAACTGGGTGCAGCATCAACGTATCCCATGATTTGATTCATTCTTAAATTTTTAGGACATGTAGAACTGGTATGTGCATTAGTCTCATGGACAAAACAAAATACTACATTTTGTGCAGCTTCAACTGTTTGTCTTGGTGGAAGTGCTAGCAACTGTGGCTTGTAATTATTGAAAGGCTGAAATTATTTCTCTTAGGTTGGTATGATTGCTGAGGTTGATGTTGTTATGGTGGTTGATATTGTAGTGATGGTAATGCAAGCATCTCATTGGCTACCTTTTGTATCAATGGATCTACAAAACTCGAAACCAAAGATTTGATTGAGTCCTTTTTCATCTTGCTAGAGGTGATCATATTATCCTCCAACTCGATGGCATGTTCTTGTGCATCCTTCAATTTTGTTTATTTTGTCGTCTTTAGGAAGAAGGCTATCTCTAATGGAAAAACATTTATGAAGCAACTCATTAGAATTTTTGGTGATGGATTAAGTGTAGAAGAAATTCATGTAACATGACAATTAAATCTCGCTACAAACTCCCTCATGGGATCATTGTGCTCCATCTTTGAATTTGCAAGTTGGGAAAACAACATATGACTATCTTCAACAGGCTGGAATCTCACCAAACATCTCTCGCTCATAGTTGCCCAGCTTGTAATAATGCCTGGCTCTAGGCGATTGAACCAATCAGTAGCATTTCCCACAACAGTCTTTACGAAGATAAGCACAACAATGTTTTCATGTGCCATGTGCAACACGACACAAGTCGTTGTGAATGCAGAGATATTTTCATCCGGGTGTTGACTCCCATCACCGTGAAATTGAGGAAAGTGCTTTCTTGACCCTTTAGGTAACTCATGATTTTCACGCAAAGCCAAAGGTTCAATGTTGTTACCCCAAGGTAATGGGGGTGGACGTCTTTGATTATTGTCAGCATTATTGATGTTATCACCCATTACTTCTGAATCTCTGATTGAATCATAGGTTCTTCTTGACAAAAGCAGTAGGATGCCAGATGGTCATTCACATGTCATAAAGTGTAAGCTTTCTTGAAGTTTTATGCCTCGTGCCCCATGGTGGGCACCAAAAAACTATTGGCATTTCAATTCTCACCTCTAGAATGCGGAGTAGAAACAGACAACTATGCACAGATAAAATGCTCTTCAAATTAGGAGGAGAAGCTCCCTCCTCGCTGATGATGCTTAAAGAAAGTAAACTAAACTATTTGCCAATCTTTTTGTTCTCAGCTAAGAGCACAAGGTTATAAAACTCTAGCATCTTAGCTGAGGTTTTCTCTTTTAGACCCTCAACAACAACTAGGCCTACTCTAATGACTCTTCTAGCTACTCAAGTAAACTTAGAGCTTGAGAGTTAGAAGTAAATGAGGAATTATTCAACACAAAACTCACATAAACTCACTTCCAACACACACCTTAAGACTCATTTTATTTTTAGATGCAAGCTGAAATAAAGATTATATAAGTGAAACACATAAAACAAAACCTGAGACAGTAGATCAGAGCAAAGTAAGCATAAGATTTCCTTTTTCAAATTTCTAATAACGATTACACTTCTGGGATTGCAGGATTGTAGCAATAACAGGCTTACAGTTTTGTGATCAAACCAGAATACACTTGACACAAATTACACATGAACTAAACAATAACTTGCAGCAAAAGTCAGGCATGCAAGCTTGCTCTTACACTAAGTGGACATGC
Organism: Sequoia sempervirens; assembly: GCA_007258455.2. Taxonomy (NCBI): domain Eukaryota; kingdom Viridiplantae; phylum Streptophyta; class Pinopsida; order Cupressales; family Cupressaceae; genus Sequoia; species Sequoia sempervirens. The sequence continues at coordinate 15,067 of VDFB02135059.1, forward strand.
ACTGAATAACAACTTGCAGGCAAAGTAGGCTCAACAATTTGCTATCACAATAACGGTTAGAGAAAAATGGGCAAGGCTTCCCTTATTTATACACAAGTAAGGAGTAGGGAACCCTAAAATCTCCATGCTTTTACAACAAGACTTTCCAACTCGCAAGATTTATTTCTATAACTAAAACATGACAACTAACTAACAACCTGCTAAAAGAAAAAAGTGGGGAAAGTTCCAACTATTATAACTTGATTTTTCCTATTTCTCAAAGAATAGATAAGATTGAGACAAGAATAGCAAGAAAACTAGGAAAAGGTATCAAGTTAACTGCTATTTTCTTAGTTCTATTCTTGAAAATCTTTGCTGCCCTAAAAAGGTGCTAAATTTTCTCCAAAAAGAAAATTGTTGGAAAAAGTTGAGGTCTGGGTTTTATAGACAATCACATTTTGAAGAGACCTAATTCGTTCGATTCTGAAAAAGCTTAGGGCTTCCCGAAAAAGCCTTGAAAAGCAAATTGTTGGAATTATAAATTTTTCCAATTTTTAAGAGGAGCAAAAAACAAATGGACCCAAATCGATGAAAACTGATAAAGATGACCATCTTTTTTCGAAATGTGATGCCTTAGAAGATTGGACCATGAAAAAGGGTGCCTCTATGCATGCCAATCCTAAACCCATGAAGAAAACTAGAAAAGCACCCCGTTTAAGCCTCTAAATCTTGAAAAGTAGAAACTGATATCTTTCCTCCTTTGAAGGCCAACTTGCAAAATGTGAAGAAGGAATTGTTGTGACCTTTTCACACATCACCCATTCAAGATGGGGACCCCAATTTTGCTCCATTAAGTCATTTTGGCTTTTGGTTTTGTGTCTCTCTCTCTCTCCGTCGTCTCTTTTCTATGGTCTGCTTCCTGGGGACGTTCCCGTCTGCAAGCTTCAACATGAATTTGGCCAAGTCTGAAATTAGGGTTTGTGTCTTTCCAGCCAATTTGAAGTCAAACGAGGTGAATACATTGAAAATTGAGCTTAACATTGTTGTCAACATGTTTCCAGCAGGCTCTCAGCAAATTTTCATCCGATTCTAAGGTACTTACTATTTTTAGTAAGTGCACAATTCAGGGCAATTTGGTATTTTGAGGTTAGAGCCGGTCCTACGGCGACCGGGCATATCGGTTGCTGCATGCAAAATTTGTCCCGAAAAGCGAGGGCGAGCTTACTATTTTAGCGGTCTCTAGCTTCCGGCGCAATTCCGGGGTTCGGATCACGAGTTTTCTTTGCATGCGGATATTCATACACGGGTTTTGAGACTAGCCGCCAACGATGTAACATGCAAAATGAGACGATAACTTTCAGAATTCAGTCTTCCGAGGCTATTTTTAGGGTTTGCATGTCGGGGTTTCTTTTGCATGTCAGGTGATTCCTGATGGGTTTTCCGAGAGCTTCGCGATGGTGTGACATGCAAACGAGGATTCTCACTCAGTAAGGAACTTGCTATTTTTAGCAGGTGTGTCCCGGCAGCCACTTCCCAGCAGTTCAGATTCACGAGCCGATCGCAGTGCCGCAGAAACAGAGACAAACGGAGATCTTTTGATATGCATGCAATGCAAATTAGGGTTTCCAGCTTCGGAGCCTAAAAATAGGCATCAAAAGTCAAAATCTTCAAAATCCGGTGTAAACCACTGCGATCAGCGTCCTTCAGGCTATCTGCTGGTGAAATTTTCGAATTGAAGCAGACACTTACTATTTATAGTAAAGTCAAATTGGAAAGCGATGCTAAAATAGTAGAATCAGTTGCGTAAATTCGATTATTCGTGAGGCCGAGGTCCGCGTGGTGAGGGCGCCTCATCAAAATTTCAACTCAATCGGAGCATGGGAGCTACCAGAAACATGAGGTTACTATTTATAGTAAGCCACCTTCAGAAACATGCTAAAAATAGCTGGGTGACTGGAAATGGCAGTGCCGACAGGTTGATAAGGTTATGAAGAAGCTATGTTTAAAATTTCAAGTTGATCTGAGCTTCAGAAGACGCAAATTCAGAGAACTTATTATAAATAGCAAGGTATGAAATACTGGCAAGGAACGAGAAAATTTGTCTAAGTCTGGAACTTCATCCAGCGGGCCTAGTGAAATGCGCCCAAGTCAGTGAGAAAGTTCAAGAAAATGCTAAGTATGAAGTTCATCCTTCTCAGGCATTAAAATGCGCCCAAAGCAAGAAAGGTCAACAAGAGTCAAAGTTTTTCATCCTCCTCTCACCCCAAAATGCGCCCACCTTGAAGCATGAAAGTTTTAAAAAAATGGCTAAGTTAAAACTCATCCTGCACATATGTCAAAATGCGCCCATCCTCCTCCTAAGTGGAAATGCGCCAAGTTCTAAAAAGGTCAAAGGGAGTCAACATCATTCATCCTCCTTGCATGCTCAAATGCGCCCAAAATGGGCCATGTAAAGACAAAAGGAGGAGGGAATATTCCAAGAGGTGGCGTTGCATGTGTTTCATCCCTCATAGGCTCCAAAATGCGCCCTTGTTTTAAACTTCATCCTCCACCTACATCAAAATGCGCCCATGCAGGAATAAGTTAGAAGCAAGTCAACAAGGTCAAAGATTTTTGTCCTCCTCACCCCTCCAAATGCGCCCAAGTTTAGTGAGGTAAAAGTAAGTGAAGGTGGTAAGCGGGGTGAAATGTGATTAATGGCATGGTGAAAATAATATGCTAGGCGTCATCCCTCTTCAAGTGATAAATGCGCTCAAGGTGGTGGATGTTGGAGAATTTTCCTAAGGCGTGTGGAGTGTGAGAACAAGATGTTGGGCGTGGTTTTATCCTTCACACATGTTAATATGCGCCAAGTAAAGAGTAAGTGTGGTGGTGAAATAAAAAGTGCTAGGCGTTGAAGGTGATGAGTGGTAAGGTGTTAGAAAATTTTTCTGAAGCATATGAAGTATGAAATAAAGTGCTAGGTGTGGTAATATTATTCTCCAAATGCTATGCGCCAAGGGTGGCAAAGTGAAATAAAGTATAAGAAGGGTGATGAAATATTTCTCTAAGGCGTTGGAAGTGGAGTCTTCTGGCAAGTGTAAAAGAGGAGAGGTTTAATATGCTAGGCGTGGTGAAATACAAGTTGTTGGTAAATATTGCTAAGGCGTTGAAGTTGCAAAGTGATAAAATTTCCTCTAAGGCATTGGAGCTCCAAAAATATTTTTCAAGTGTGAAGTTAAATACGAAGTGTGGTGGCTAGAAAATAAAATGTGCCAGGCATCTCTGTGAATAAAATTTTCTAAGTGAAGTTGGTATTTTCATAGGCAAAAGTGGATCGAGCTGGATATAAAATTTTTAAAGCAAAATTTTCCAAAGAGATGATTTAAAATTTTTTTCTAAGGCACAAAATATTTTCTTCTTAAATAAGCCTAGAAGAGCTGCGAGGTGGTGGAATTTTCCTTGAAGCCTGAGATGAAGGCAGCGCCGAGGAGATGAAGTCAGTGAACGTCAGCTCCACAAGATTGATAAAAATTTTCCAAGTCAGGGCAAGATTCTCAGAGGGGATCGAAGAACGAGAACAAAATTGTTGAAAGAATAATCTCCTAAGGTTCAAAATTCAGAGAAATAAAATGAACCCGTTCGTTGTGCACCCATGGGTTCGATGAGTTCTGGAGAAAATTTTCTTCTGGGTATTGAAGATTATCGATGAGGAATGGATGTTAAGGTCTTCCACAGCTTGTCGAGGATTCTGAGGTGAAGATTTTTGATGGGCACTAGGTTGATGAGTTTTCCTAAGGAAAACTTGAAAATTTTCTAAGGCAAAAATGAAGAAAGTGGTTTTCAAGGTAAGATCCTCCAGACGATGAATTTGAAAGAAACCGCCTAGGTGAATTTGCTTTAATCGCCATTGAGATGGTTTACTTGAGCGAAATGAATAAAATCGAGGGTTAGCGAGCTCCAGTGGAAAATGTTGAGGCGAAACCACGATGACTTGAAGTGGAAGCGATGAAGATGAGTTCAATTCGAGAAAGGAAGAAAGTTGCAAGAAAATGGCTAAGTGTTAAGACTTAGTATAATTCGAAGTGACGAAGATGAAGACCCTCAAGTGGAAGAAATCAAAGAACAACGCCAAGAAAGAAGATCGAGAACAGTGTGAACGCGTCTACAAGTGGAATCTTCTAGAAGGATGATGGTGGACATTATGGCGCATTTATTACCCCACTCTCCTCTGTGGCGGTTTTTAGGGCAATATTATTTAGGGCTGAGGTGGCACGATTCTGGCCACTCTATTGATTGTAACCCTAGCCGTCTTTTGGGACTTGGCTAGCTATATAAAGGGGGAGTCCCCCTCATTTGTAATTCATTAGAATTAGATTAGACATTGGAATAGTAGTAGTAGACATTGAGGGAGCATTAGCATTAGAGCTAGATAGTGTAGCATTGTAGAGCATTTTTGCATAATTTGGAGAAGAAAGAAAGTTTTCCCTTTTGAAAACTTTTGAGGAGATTGTTGTGTAACACATTTTATGATAATAGATCTTTTCATTGATGATGAAATTCGTCTTGTCATGAAATGCTAGCAAAGTTTCTTCTTCCTTTCGTATCCAAGTAGATTAGATTCATGCAAGTAGCTTACTTCGGTGTGTGGTGTTTTATTGAGATAGCTTCACTTTATTCCATACCACTAGCTGACTTGTTGATGATAGTTAAGCATACTTATTGTAGTCAATGGACATTACATTGAGTTTAGCGGTTGTGATTTATATGCTTATATCGCGTCGTTGTGATGTGGTGTATGCATGTTAAGTCATAATTTGAACATCTTTTGCTATTTCCCTTGAAGATTGCACCGATTTTGCTGAGGCTGTCCGGCGGAGGCTAGGTGAAATCTGGTTGAAGTCTATTGATGAAGCTCCACATATCCACGCATTTAGAATAGAACATAAACTTCTTAGGCCCTACACCCTTTTAAATTCAGTTCATTTTCGGTTAGAATTAGGAAACTTGTGCTCACCTGCCAAATCATTTGAATCACACGAAAACCCTTAGTCTACTGTTTGTTGTTAGCCGTCGAACAATTGTGTAAGTCCCCTTGACATACAGCAATATCACATGGAGCCAAATACAGGCCTATTAGCACTCAAGGAACCTTGGGTTGAAGCTTGTGATCTTACTACTTAATCTTAGCATGTTGAATACTTTGTTCAGGGGGATAGAAGCGTCGGTTAGGAGACTTTATTCTGTGTTAGTGCGGTCTCAAAAACCGATCAACAGAGATACCAAAAGCCTTCTTAAATAGATGTTGAGGATGAAAAAGCACTTTATCCTCAAGGTTTAAAACTTTGAAGCCAATTCGGAACAAGGAACGTCAAATGTAGACATTGTTTTGATTGATGAATGATAAAACTTGAAAATTTTCTAAGGCATTGAACCTTGGACACTTTTCCTCTTTAGAGTTAGAATATTTTTCAAGTTTTTTCAACTTCTCTTGTTTTCTTGTCCGTAGTTTGATCTTCTTTTTTGGGTGTTTGACGGACTCGATGAACTGGTTGACAGATTCGTTGGATAGCTTGATGAATTGAGGAAGATCTCCTAGAAGCGACAACTTCTAAAAAGTGATTTTTGGGGCTTAAAAGCTTGGGCGCTGCTGGCCAGCTGGGTCATCCATGCATCCTAGACTTAACCATTTTTTGACATTTTCAAATTTCTTTTGATCTTTTTCCGTTTTGCACATGTTTCTGCCTCTATTTGATCTGCAATATCTAATGACTGACAAATCTTCTGAGTTCACCGATGAATCCGTTGAAGAGCTTGCTCAAATACAAAGGAATGTTCTTGAGGCTACTAACCCTAAATCCACCTTTTGATCCCTCAAAATCTTGTGCACCCTTGGCTAGCTAGAGTGCCCAACTCCTCCAGAGTTAGCCTTTTTTTATGTTTTTCATTTTTTTAATCTCTTTTTTATCTTGAATTGAATTTTCTATTGTATTTGCAATTTTGGCCGTTCAGGAGGTCTGATGAAATGGATGTTGGATTCATTGGATATCTTGACAAAATTTGAGATGATCTTCTTGTAGGTGACTAGCCCCAAAAATTGCATTTGATGGCCTGAATTCCTAGGTGCCCTTGGCTACTTGGGGTGCCCAACTCCTCTAGAGTGAATATTTTCTGTGCTTTTCATCTTTCAAATTTAACCTTTTTGTTCCTCATGATCTTCATCTTTATTTGACTTGCAATATCTGGTGTTTGACGAATCCGATGGTCTGGCTGAGACATTCACTAGATAGCTTGAAGAATTCTGAGAAGGATGATGATTTTTACAAACCCTAAAGTTGAATTTGACCTCCCAAAACCCTAGGCGCCCTTGGCTAGTTGGGGCGTCGATGAATCCAAAAGAGAATTTTTTAGATGATTTCCATGATTTTCAATCTGCTCCTTTGATGCAACCTCTCTATTTGATATGAGATTCCAGTTGACTGATTGATCCAATGGGCCTGTTGCTGGATTCATTGTGGAGCTAGAAGAGTTCTGAGAAAGATGTCTTGGTGGCACAAACCCTAATTCCATCTTCTGATGCCTTGAAATGATGGGCGCCCTTGGCTAGCAGGGGCGCCTTTACTTGCTAGTGTTAGTTTTTGTTTGCAGTTTTTCAACTTTTCCTTTGTTCTTCATCTTCGCCGCTTCGTGTTCAGTAGATTCCTTCACTGTTGACTGTGCTTTGATTGTCGGGGACTAAAAATACTCTAAGGCAAAGAATCCTAGGCACCTTGACTGGATAGGGGTGCTTCGATTCTCCAGACTTAGTTTATTTTTGCAACTTGCAAGATTTCTTTAGATTCCCCTCCTTTGTTCTTCATTCCTCGAGCATCTATCACCGTTTCTCGATTTGTGCAGTGTTTGGGACCTTGAATATGGCACTAGGCAGTTGACTATCCCCCATTGATGACCTTAGAGCTCCTATTTTAGCTTTTGAAAAAGCATAATAGACCCACCA
>VDFB02135060.1:0-25479 GCA_007258455.2 Sequoia sempervirens
CTTGATTCCTATATCTGAGTTCTATTTTTTCTTTCACTTTTCCCAATTCTTTTTTTCGTGAGTTTGTATTTGTATTCTATGGTTCACAAGTTTTTTTCACTAGTAGATCCATTTTAACATACATTATTATTGAATTGACATACTTACTTCAAGGCCAAGCCATAGATTTTTTTCACTTCATCTCTTTTAATTTCCATCCCAAGAATGTGTTTAGTTGTACCAAGATCTTTCATTTCAAATTTACTAGAAAGTTGATATTTCAATTCTAAAATCATACCTTTCCCTCTACCAATAAATAACATATAATCAACATGTAATTTAATAAATAGGAAACAGTCACTATTAGTTTTATAATAAACACAATGATATGATTTAGAACACTCAAATCCCAAAATCAACACATATATATCAAATTTTTGGTACCACATCCTAGGACTCTATTTTAAACCATACAAAGATTTCTTCAATTTGCAAACCAAATTACTTTTACCTTTCACCATGTAGTGCTATGACTATGTCATATATCTTCCTCAAAGTTATCATGAAGGAAATAAGTTTTCACATCCATTTTCTCAACCTCTAAATCATAAGCAGTAGCAATAGAAATAAAAATTCTAATGGATCTCATTTTTACATTAAGAGAAAATGTATCACCATAATCAACACCCTCAACTTGATAGTAACCTTTTTAGTAACCAACCTTGCTTTGTACTTCTCAATACCTCTATTTGAACCAATCTTTTTCTTAAACACCAATTTGCAACCAATAGGTTTTGTACTTTAGGAAATGGTACAAGATCCCATGTATCATTCTTTTTCACAGCTACCATTTCTTCATCCATTAAAATCTTTTGGGATTCAGCACCATTCATACCTAATGCCTCTGTTACCAATTTGGTTTCATCCATGTTAGTATTCAAAAGAAAAAATGCATCTCCAATCATCAGGTGAATACCTTTTAGGTGGTTTTCTATGCCTTGTAGACCTACAAAAAAGTTGAGTTGGAGGTTCTTCCTCCTCTTTTGAAGATTCAAAGCTAGATGAGCTCTCCTCAACTTCTTGTCTATCCATGGGCCTTGATTCAACTTTCTTAGGTGTAGAAGGAAATTGAATCACATCTTCATATTTACTTTTTCTTGGCTGCAATGTAATAAAAGAAGGCAATTTCTCTAGAAATAACAATTCTACTATGTATTACCTTCTATGCAACAAAATCCTAAAGCCTGTATCCTTTCACACCATAACTATATCTGATGAAGATACATTTAACATCCTTGTTCTCCAAATTTTTTCACTTCTCATTTGGAACATGTGCATATGCCTCACAACCAAAAAATCTAAGATGTCTTAATGAATGCTTGTGGCTCAACCATGCCTCTATAGGTGTTTTATCAACAAGAGCTGATGTAGGGGACCTATTAATCAGGTAACAAGAAATGAAAATAGCTTTAGCCAAAAACCTTTGTTCTAGGCCAATACCACTCAACATACTCCTAGCCTTCTACATTAGTGTCCTATTCATTATTTCTACAACTCCATTCTACTATAGAGAATATAGAGTTGTCTTTTATCTATGAATACCACAATCTTTACAAAATCTATCAAAACCATTAGAGTAAAATTCATCGCCATTATTAGTCCTCAAAATTTTTATTTTCTTTCCAGTCTACAACTCAACCATTGCTTTAATTTCTTTAAATCAACTGAAAACTTTAGATTTACTCTTTAAAAAATATGCCCATTAAAAAATATCCCCATGTCCTTCTACTATAATCATCAATAAATGAAACATAATATGTGGATTTTCCAATTGAAGGAACATCTACAAGACCAAACACATCATAATGAATAAGATCTAATATACCACAAGATTTATAAGAACTCAAGTAAAACTAGACATGGTTTTATTTTCCATAAATGCAATTCTCATAAAATCAAATTCAAGATTACAATCAGATAACCCTTCAACAATGTTTTTATTTTTCAAGGTCTTTAGATTCTTTTCTCTAACATGGCCAAGTTGTTGGTGTCATAACATATTTCTCTCTACAGGTGACTTTTATTTAGAAGAAATATCTAACCCATGAGTACCCAAAATCTATGACCATCTACTAAAGGTGAAACCCTCACTCCTTCCACAAACTTTCTTTTCACATAAGTACTATTGTTCTCAATAGTGCATGCATTAAGCTTATAAAATGTGTCATATCTGATACCTCTAGCAATCACCTTGGCACCTCTGACCATCTTGCATCTTGCATCAAAAAATACTACCTACACACTCACATCTATTAGTTTTCTCATAGATAATAGATTTGGTGCTAATCCAAGGATATGCAACACATCATTAATCCTTTTTATTTTACCATTAGGAAATTTTATTTTAAGTTTACCATGACCAAAAATATTTAAATAAGAATCATCACCCAAGTACACCTTACCTCCATCAAATTCTTTATATTAAAAAAACCAATCTCTATTAAAGGTCATATGGAAAGATGTACCTGATTCAATGAGCCATGCATCATTACCTGCATGATTTGCTAAAGCTACAATGAATGTGTCACCATCTTCCTTCTTGGACTCATAATAAAAATCAAATTTCTTCTCTTTCTTCTTATTTTCTTCTTTGCAGTCTTTACAAACATGTCCAGGCTTACCATAGTTCCAAAAAATAACTCTAGACTTTCCAAGAGACTTAGATCTCCCCTTATACTTAGATTTTTCATGCTTCTCATTCTTCTTGCCATTTTCCTTAGGTCTTCCATGAACATTCAGGGCCTCCTTGGAACTAATGGATACCTTTCTCCTCATCTCTTCAAAAAGCAAAGAACCCACCACATCTTCGGTCTTCCAAATAACAAAAGTACTCCCAATATCCATAACAAGAGTCCCAAAAATTAGGAAAAGAACAAAGCAGGATCTGACATTTCTCTTCCTCATCCATTTTGACACCAACTAATGCCAACTAAGCCACCAACATATTAAATGCTTTTAGGTGCTCTATAATTCATCCACCCTCTTCCATTATGAAGGAATCCAATTTCTTCATCAAGAAAATCTTGTTAACTAAAGATTTGGCTTGATACATCTAACCAAGATTCTTCCATAGTTTTTATGTAGAGGTCACTTCACTAACATTGATTAAAAAATAGTCTACCAAGAACAATATAATTATAGCTTTGTCTTTATAGTCCATAACATCATATTAAGCAGCTTGAGTAGGATCTACAAGCCTTGAAACATTCTCATCAACAACATCCCATAGACCTTGATCTATCAATAAATCCTCCATCTTTAGCTTCCACATTTCAAAATTATTTCCAAAAAATTTATCCACCTCTATTCTCCCTAATGAGCTTTCCATCTAAAAATTCTTGCAACAAGATCACAAAGTGTCTTCTACACAATCTCCCACTAAAATCTGGATTAGTTCAAAAAGCCCAACAACCCACAATTGAAACCAGAGGTGATCAAGCTCTAATACCACTTGTAAGGAAGCTTAGGTTGCAAAAAAAATTCCTACACTAATTTTGAGAGGAGACTAATGCAAACCTTTACAAATATTTTCAACTACAAAAACTTAAATAGAAATAAACATAAATATCATGCATACCACAACATAGTTATTTATGTGGGGAAAAACCTTTTTGGAGAAAAACCCCACACTCCAAAAGCCACCCAATATAGTATTCATAAATCATAGAGATTACAATATACTTGCAAAGCAAGCTTCTCACAAGAGTATCACCAACTAGAGATCTAGAAGCAACACGGTCGCTATTAGAATCTTAAAATACATCACAATATGTATAGTTGTAATACAATTCCCTCATAAAATAGGGTAGCCCTCTAGGTAAATTCAAGCCAAAAAAATATCAACTGATAGTTCTAAGACCTAATGATGAATGGTCTAGATTTGCAAAAATAAAATATACATAAAATGTGGCTTCTAGGGGCAACACCCCCCTACACCCTGTTGCGCTAATGTATCAATGGTACCTTATGTATTTGCAAGGTTGAGACACATTTTCCCAACAATCATAAATGTTAGTAAAACTGATAAAAAAAATTAAAATATTCTCACCAAACTAAACCTTATTGTATTATGGTATGGTGGCTGTGCTTCAATGTTGATATGTGAATACTCTTCTAAAAAAAAAAGGGTTACATATGAAGATGGTCTATAAGAATGGCTTAGAATGGGGCTAGTCTATAGATTTTTATAACAAGGATTGGATGGCTAGGATTAAAAGTAAAGATCAAGGGCTCACATTGGTTGAGACCCTTGGAGATATGAAAGGAGGAAAGTGTGGTCACATGGTGGGTTTATGGAGAGGGATTAAATATTGAAGTGGAATCCAAGGTTGAGAATATCCTTGAAAAAGGTGGATGGTCAAGATGAAAAGGGTACTTGGGAGTACCCTTGAGGGACAAGAAATTATCTTTGACCCATGTGACATGGTATCAATACCATGTTTAAAGGCTCATGCATTGTGAACAAAGGATCCATTCCTTTGTACACCTTTGAGGATGTGTAGGATTTGAGGGGATTTAACTAGAAGGATTTGCATATGCAAGTGGGGGACTAAGGGGCTAGTTGATTTTAGTGTGCACTTAATAAAAAGTGGATCACAATAAGAAATTAAATAAATAGATATATTTATTTAATTTTTTGGATGAGGATGGAGAGAATTAGATAAATAAATATTTAGATTTATTTATCTAATATGGACTATAGGAGAAGGGTGATTAAATGATTTAGGCTAGAAATAAATTTGGGTGAATATTTGATGAATAGTGGATGAGTATTGAATTTTATTTTTTTTGATAAGTACTGCCAAGGGATAGCTCCCATAATATAAGACCCAAAAATTATTAAATGCATGCCCTTGTCAAAAGGGGTACAACACAAAGGCAACACAGAGCTATCCAAAAAGAGGACAATTAACCTACAAATTTACAACTTTCTTAGAAGACCGTAAGGTAATCGGGCTCAACTATTTTGATGTAGGTGATTTATTCCTTTTCACATAAATCCAAACCTGATATGTCTCTAAATGAAGAAAATCATTATCATTTCCCACCCCAGTATTACAGATTGTAGGAGTATTTGGAGAAATGGATGAAAAATCAACATTCTTCTATTGGGGAGCAGATTCCCCTAGGGGGAAGGTGGGGTATTTGTGGGAAAAAATTTAGGCACTTTATTAGTCATGATCTCCTTTGGGTGGGCTTGTGCATCAACTAAGGGGAAGGAGCTCGAGGATGGATTATTTTCCTGTAGTGGTGGAGAAGGGGTTGCAACATTCTGCATTGAAGGGGAGATGATATAGTGGCTGAAATTAACCCCATCCCACCAAGAGGGCTTGTCGAAAGGGGAAACATTGACCTACTCAATTCTCCTTTGACATTTTGCAGTGACATGTTCTGTAGCAAAACATTTTATGCACTTGAAGGTGATTCTTTCATAATCTATTAGTTGGCACCATTTCCTATTACCCACTTTGAGAAAAAGAATTGTCAAAAGACCATTAGAGACATCCATTTCAATACACAAATGAGCATAGGTTGAATTTTCATATTTTATTTTTTCATTTGAAATGCTATGGAATTTTCCCAAGCCATTTCCAATCACCTTCAAACAGTCAATTTCCCAAAACTGAAGGGGGGTAAGGTAAAAAGAACCCACATAAATGCAAACAAAAATGACTTAGTTCATGGATTGAAAGAAGGGAACCACAACTTCGTGCATAGAAAATCACCTTGAAAGAACCATGGCCCAATCTTGAGAATCATTTATTTATCTTCCTTGGACTTAAATTCTAGGATAAAAGATCCCCTTGCATAGGGATAAATACTAATGTCGTCTTCCAAGTAATCTTTCCAATTTGAAAAAATCCAGGAATGGAGATCACAAAGCTTTAGCCATACCTTCATGAACCTAGAAATTAGGGCATGGGATTGTATATATTCTTCTCTATCACTTGCAGCATCATCTAGACAAACTTCTATAGTAGAGGATGAATGGAAAATCAAGAATCAAGGAATCTGAGAGGCTCCACTATTGGAGGAGGGAAAATTCACCCCAAATGAGATAGAACACCCATTTTGCATGTGGCCAAGGGAATTCTTAAAATTTAATGGTCCATCACAAGGAAAAACAAAGATCAACGAGAGGATTGTTGAAGGTTTTGTTAGGGAGGTTGCAAGCCCTAGTCCCCACAACTACACATGAGATTTGTGAGCAACAAAGAACTTTTCCCCATGCATTGACACTAGGATCCACAATGAATCCCTCACTATGGGCACTATGACTAGGCACCAGACGATCACACCCCTTGGGAACATCACACACAAGAGCAAGAACAAGTGAAGGCATTGTGAGCTCCGAAAATTTGTAGAGGAACTTTATTATCATGGATGAGTATTGAATTTATTAACCAAATAAACTATTATTTAATTAATAATGGAGTGAATATTGGATAATAAATTAGATAAATAAGGATTTATGTAATCAATTATAGAGTAAATGGTTGGGTTATGAAGCTAATTAACAATGTGTTAATCTTAGGTGTCTACATAGACTATCATACCCAAGGGGATAAATACATGTGAGTGCCCAAAATTACATGGGAATACATTATAGTCTAATGATGATCTTTATGGAAATTATTGCTTAGTCTCTAGGACCATCCCATGCTCTTATCTCATCCTCCCTAGCCTTCCTCTTTTCTCACATATAAAATTGCTCCATGAAAACTATAGGTTTAACCCTTAGGTTGCAGGGTCACTTATTCTACCTTAGGTCACCCAAGTGATTTATCTAGGTCACCTAAGATTTTCCCAAGTCACCCAAGCTTATGTAAGGTCAACTAGACAAATTTCCCTATCAAAAGGTGTTATTTTGACATATTTTATTAGTGCATGAAACTTCTAATTCTAGCCACTTTACACCCAATTTAAGCCTTGATCTTGAGTCTAACTTAGTCTAGATTGTACCTAGCTCTATTAATCATTTGATTTCATCCTCCTAATTATGAATCTCAAGCTACTTATATTCCCTTAAATGGATTTACAAAATGAAATATGTTGCTTGTTGGCTGTATCTTTTAAGGAATTCTAAGTTTTTATCTCACTTTTTAGAGCTATTTTAATAGATTAGAAGGCCAATCATAGAGGTTATAATACATTCCTATGTAATTCATACTCTACATAGTCTCTAGGATCTCCCAATAGTCATTTTGAAGATTTTAATATCCTAGAACAATAACTATAGCATTTTCAATCATTTCCCCTTGAGTCTAGTTTCCTATTCCTTTTTCTTATTCTATCAAGTGGAGTACCCCAAGTTGGAAATGAAAGAGGATTATGGAATATGAATCATTGAGGACAAACGGTCCACAATATTTTTCATCAACATCACAATTTTTCAATATCTTAGGTTCCATCATTTGCTTGCAAGTTGTTAAAATATTTTTCTTTCCAAATATTAGAGTAAAACAGTTAATAAATCCTCCATCCTACCAAACTCTATAGCATTATTCTAGTACACATTAAATATAGCAAATAGTTAGTTAAGATTTATTCACTATATTAAAGAAGTGTAGATTAAGTTACAAATATTAAGTTCCATTTCAACAAAAATTCTTTCTAAAATAAAACACTCTCAATAGTATCAATCAATAACAAAATCATATTCAAACAAGAAAATATAATCAAGGCAAAACATGTGGGAAATTAATAAAAATAATGTATTAGTTTGTTGATTATAAATCCCTTTAAATCATTGTAGCTACACATAATAATAAAATTTATGAAATGGAATGAATTAATTATTGATTTATTAATCAAATGATAGTTGGCTAATAAATTTAATTTATTTGGAAAAACAAAAAAATAGAGGTTAGTTTTTCATTTTTTATATTTAATAGGATTTATTTTATTCATAATCATTCATTCTTTAGTTTAAATTCATTCATAATGGAAACAAAGGAGAATTTTGGAATTATAGGTCCTTGCATTCATGATCTACAAAGATCTATGGGTAGGTGCATGAAGATGGGTAGCCAATTTGTGGCCAACTTTTTAAAAAAGTTTTGAAAACTCATAATGCAAGCAAGTTATAATGTGAGTGCATTATAATGCACTCGCGTTATGGTTTGGTGTGTCAAGCCTGAGGCTCTGCCACAATGAGCTCATAACGTGAGCACATTATAATGCACTTGTGTTATGACCTATTAAAAGAAAATCAAATTCATTTTTGCATTTCGACTAGACATTTTTTTCTCTTGCTCATGGCTAAAACCCCCATTTTCTGTGCTCATGTTCTAGGAGGAGGTATTTTGCAAAAATCTCCAACAATGGTTGTTGTTTCATCACAAGGATGCCACTACATTGATGAGGAGGTGTGAGAGGTAAGGATTGTTATTTTTTTTGTTAGTTTTAGGTTGTTTTTGATATTTATTCTTTGAATTTGTAGGAGATGTTAATCAACCTACAAACCCTCCTCAAAATCCTCAAGAAGCACAACAACAACAAGAGGAACAAAATCCTAAACAAGCACAACAAGAACAACAACAATAAAATCCACAAGTTAATCAACCACAACCTTAATCTCCTCAACCAATCCCTCAACATCCTCCTGGTACTCAACAAAACTTAATGAGGGAAATTGAGAACAATAAAAAACAAATTGAGGATTTAATCAAGAGGTTGAACGATCCAAATGGTTCAACTGTAGAAAGAATGACCCTAGGAACTTCATTGAAAGAAATGTTAAAACATGTAGATTTAATTAGCAAATAATTAACTAGTTTGCATGATAGGAGGTAGGTGGATAGGGATTATTACCAAAATAATTACCACATAAAGATGTAAAAGATTTTAAAATTACAAAAGGTGATTTGTGTGCATTATTCACTAACCCATGGCCAAATGTAAATCTCTCCCTCAATGCAAAGAGGTTTCCTATTCATTGGTGCCACCACTAAGAGATTAGGAAATATTTTTGGGATAGGTGGTACATGGTTTTTGATGACCCACCATGCAACAATTGTGAAGTCCCGCAGTATTTCCTTAGGAAATTATACTATGAGTTCATCTTGAAAAAAATCCTAAATTATTTTGATATGAGGGACTTCCAGGGGAGAGGTGAGGAGTCGGCTCAAGACAAACCCAGTGCATAGTAGGATCCTACACGGCAAGGGATACAACCTCTTGATAGGCCGCCTCATGAGCACATCGTCATCCATTCCATTGCGAAGGAGAGTGTCAATGTAGAGACTTTGTAGGCCACAAGCTCTTTGATCCAGAGTGTCATCCAACATTCCAACCCTATTCTATAGCACCATCCAGGGGAGTCTTTGAGTGGTGGGCTTCGATCCCATTTGTGTCAATCTTGCAGGGCGACTTGTTCATATGATCCCACCATCATTCAGGAGGTTGCTATGTAGGATCCATCTATAGCTATGGAGATAGCAAGGGCCACTAACATTTTACATGTGGCCTATGGCATTGATACTCAGGTAAAAGTTAGCATGTTGATTGAATTTATTTATTAAATTTTTATTTTGAAATGCAAGATTAACTAATTTAGTTTTATGATTTTAATAAAATTGCAAGGTCACAGTTTTGATACTGGATACACTAGCCCCACACTTGATTATTTCTCCATTGCACCTACCATTGAGGTATGTAACTAGTAAACAATTATAAATTTATTACATGTTAATAGAATTGTTTAATGAATGGTATTTTAATATGTGATTTTTGATGTTGAATATGCTAATATTGGAGGTTTCATGGGAACACCTCCTAGTTATAGTGGATTTATTCAAACCTACACATAGGTAATAGAATAAAGAGTTTAACTAATGAATTGTACTTAATAGATTTGTGTACTTTATATAAATATCATTGATTACGTTGCATTGTACATCTTTCAAACTCAAAGCATTAATTCACATTCCATAACTAATAACTAGATGTTGATAGATGACAAAATTTCAACTACAATATAGTTGTTTAGAAAGTCAACATAAGCAATGATGCAATTACTTCACATAGCATAAGTAATAAGTAGGATCAGCTTCCAATTGCATTTTCTTGTCATGGCATTCCATGAGACCAATTTTTACTGAGGCATCTTTTCAAATAGTTCATTGTCTTGTCTATGCTATGGATGCTTGGAAGGAATATACGAAAGAATAATAGTAAGCAATATCATAGACAAGGAAATGAGTTGTTTGAAAAAATTCCTCAAAGAAATGATCACCATGAGACCCAATTTCTTTGAGGCACTTTTTCAAACAGCTCACCGCCTTTTCTATGCTACTACATTTTACATACATGTCTACCAAAGCATTTTATCAAACAGTTCATTTCCTCACTGCTATGGCTTAAAGCTTAAAAAAGGTGCTTTCCAACAAACTATGGATGCTTGGAAAAAATATATCAAAGAATAATAGTAAGCAATAGCATAGAAAAGGAAGTTAGTAGTTTGAAAAAATGCCTCAAAGAAAGTGGTCTCATGGTGATGGAATGCCATTCCGTCACCATGATACCACATTTCTTCAAAAATCTCACCACCTTTTCTATGATACCACATTTTCCATACATGTGTACCAAATCATTTTATCAAACTACTCACTTCCTTGCTGCTGTGGATAAAAGCCTAAAATAGGTGCTTTCCAACAAACTATGGATGCTTGGAAAAATTTCTATCAAAGCATAATAGTAAGCAATAATAACATAGAGAAGGAAATGAACTGTCTGAAAGAAATGTGGTCTTATGGTGATGGAATGCCATGATGTACATTTGTTTGTAATGGCATTCCATCACCATGAGACCCCATTTCTTTGAGGCATTTTTTCAAATAGTTCACTGCCTTCTCTATGTCACCACAGTTATCATACATTTATACAAAAGCATTTTATCAAATGGTTCACCGGCTTGCTACTATGGTTAAAAGCCTAAAAACATGTGCTTTTGAACAAGATATGGATAGGGAAAATAGTAAGCATGATAGTAAAAAATATATAGTTTAATAAGTACTCAAATTTTTTTTCATTATCTCATACATTATAAGTCATGACGTAGATCACTATTGTAGTTTTTGTGGTTGAATAATTAGTTGTTTTATTTTCAGATGTTGCAAGCGGAGACACCTTTGAATGTTTAGATGGAAATGGAAATTGGTGTTTCATCTTCTATAGAATCCTTTATGGCTTTGATAGGGGAGGTATGAGGAAAATTACTATATTTTAATTTATGTTCATTGTTATAGATGTTAGTTAGTGAAAAAGAAAACCATTATTGATTTGTAGTTTAATTTCTATTTTATCAAATGGTTCACCGGCTTGCTACTATGGTTAAAAGCCTAAAAACATGTGCTTTTGAACAAGATATGGATAGGGAAAATAGTAAGCATGATAGTAAAAATATATAGTTTAATAAGTACTCAAATTTTTTTTCATTATCTCATACATTATAAGTCATGACGTAGATCGCTATTGTAGTTTTTGTGGCTGAATAATTAATTGTTTTATTTTCAGATGTTGCAAGCGGAGACACCTTTGAATGTTTAGATGGAAATGGAAATTGGTGTTTCATCTTCTATAGAATCCTTGATGGATTTGACAGGGGAGGTATGAGGAAAATTACTATATTTTAATTTATGTTCATTGTTATAGATGTTAGTTAGTGAAAAAGAAAACCATTATTGATTTGTAGTTTAATTTCTATTTGGATGGTTTATACAAGGCTTTAGCACACCTCAACATGGGCATTCAAATATTTTCCTCATGGAGAGTGAACATCAGATGGTGGAAAGTGACTATTTTGTTAAATATATCATTTTTTTATTGTAATTTCTATATATTAATGTCTTTACTTCTTATTGTAACATATAAGACTTCACCAAGAACTAAACACTAGGAGGAGGAGCAGGAGCACTCCTTGAGCACAACATAAATGAGTGACAAACATATCGCCATCTGATCAACAAGCAAAGGGCAAGAGTTTATTTCTAAAGCCTAGAGAGCGATGACTTTTGATTCCAAAGCCCTTTGTTGTATGCCTATATGGAATTTTTATACATATTTTGTATTGGATATATTTGACATTGTATTCCTATATGGCATTCTCGTAAGCCTATATGGATATTTGTACCTATATTTTATACTTGTATCAACATATATTGATGTATGCCTACATGGATATTTGGTTAATTCAAATCTATATTATCGATGGTGTCCATATTTTCATTATAAATCCATGGTTCAATAGATATGAGTTACGTGTATTCAAGTGTATGCTTTACATCTTATGTGTATACTTTGTGACTTACATTATTTCATGAGTATACCTTGTATTCATGCATATACTTTGTATTAATTTGTGTATACTATGTATTCATGTGTATACTTCAAGGCTTATGTGTTTTTGAGTACTTGTTCTTCCCTTATTCACATGTACATGCTTGACCTATTCACATGTATACTTATTAATTGGTTATCCATAGAATTTATCATTGTTGTCCTTCATGGTTTTTCTTGAATATTAATTGATTGATGCTAAAAAACTTTATATAAAAACAAAAAAATTGTTTTCAATTGCTATTCCATGAAATGATTCATAAAAAGATTCCAATATATTTAATCCTTTGATTGGAACAACTTAATTAAGCAAAGGATACATAATCTTCACAAAATTTGCAAAACATAATATTCACAGTAGATGAAGTAGTTAACTTCTTGACACATTATCATACAAACATTTATATTGAATAGTCTTTAAACATTTTCATAGCATAGTCCTTATAGTGCAAAATGAACTGTTATATTCTTGATCCATCACCATATAAATACGTTGAAAGATTTATATGTCAACTTTTTGCAAGATTTATAAGTCTATTTAACAAAGAAACACCCTCTCAGTCACTCTTCCAATTGAAAAACACCATTGTACAACATTTACCAATCTACAAATCCCTAAAATCCACAATTTTTAGGGCACAATTGGTCCTCTAACCCCACTATCCTCTAAAACCTCACTTTTCTCAAATTTCACTAGGGTTTATTGAAAACCCCATATCCAGACCTCACACATCCTCAAAAACTATTCCAACACTCTTCATTCTACCTACACAAACTTAATTGACCACCAAATTATGCTATCCCCTGACTTTACCCAATTTTACTCCCTCAAACCTCTCTTTTTCATTCAAAACCCCTCTTTTTCCAACTAGGGAATCATGCCATAACATACTTTTGACCTCCACTATCCTTGTAGAAATTTTGAACACATAAAACAACACAACCTCACCTTGTTTCCAACCTATTATAACTAATTCTCAAGCAATTTCTTCTTTTCACCTCTTCTAGCCTTGCTTTTAAGGCCTAAATTTTGAATTTTCAATAGGGGCAGCATTAGTAATCTCTTCCAATTCCTTTACCAATGATATTTTCTTATTCCTACTCCCTATCCTACTTACATCAGGCCCATTCCACCAAGACACAACCTAAACAATAGGTGGAATGGCCTTTTTCAGCACATTACACTCAAACCCTTGTATGAGCAAAGTTTAGACTAGTTTCAAAAATCTACTTCTAAGTTGCTTGGAACTTAACAGAATTCCAAAAGAATGGATTCAAATCAAAACTAAAACCATTCTAAAACATATTCAAATCATCTTAGAGAAAACTCCCATTGTATAGATCAAGCCATCATAAGGGATCAAGCTAGTTGAACATAGCTTGGAGCAATTCTGCATGTTTGGGTGCAAAAGAGGACCATGCCTAGCATAAACATACCTATTGGAATGCATTGAAGCACTTTTATTGGTCACATGAATTGAAAAATGAAAGTTGAACTACTTTGCAACTTTACATTGTTTGCATTTGACACTTTTTTCATCAAGTAAAAACTGGACACCATAGGAAAACAACTCTAAGATAACAAAAATCAAGAGAGATTATTATAGAGCAGCCAAACGTGATCACATAGGCTCATACAGGGAGTCTGTAAGTGTCACAGTTTCTGAGTAATAGCCCGTTAAATATTTTTTCCCTTTTGCACTTTGGACCCTTAAGGGATTGAGCCAATTGAACGTAGCTCAGAGTGATTCTGCATGTTTGGGTGTGAAAGAAGACCATTCATAGCATAAAAATACCCATCCAAATGCATTAGAACAATTCCTTTGGGCACACAAGTTGCAAAACAAAAGTTGTACCACTTTGCAACTTTTAACTACTTGCATTTGACAACTTTTTCCCCAAGTGAAAATTCACCACCATGGGAAAATTCTTTCGAGATAGAAAAAATTGAGAGAGGTTATTGTAGACGGGCCCAACATAATCCTATAGGATTAGACAACAAGTTTCTAACCATCACAGTATCTGAGTAACAACATGCTAAAGTTTGCAACCATTTTACACTTTGGAATCTTAAGGGATCAATCTGGTTGAATGTAGCTCAGAGTGATTTTGCATGTTTGGGTACGAAAGAGGACCATGCCTAGAATAAACATACTTATTCATATGCATTGGAACATTTTGTTTGGTCACACAAGATGCAAAATGAAAGTTGCACCACTTTGCAACTTTGCACTGCTTGCATTTGACACTTTTTCCATCAAGTAAAAATTCACCACCACGGGAAAACCACTCTAAGATAACAAAAATTGAGAGAGGTTATTGTAGGGGGGGCCAACATGATCCCATAGGATCATAAAATAAGTTTCTAAGTGTCATGGTATCCAAGTAACATGTTTAAGTTTGCAACCATTTTTGCACTTTGGACTCTTAAGGGATCAATCCAATTGAACGTAGCTCAGAGTGATTCTGCATGTTTGGGTATGAAATAGGACCATTCCTATCATAAACATACCTATTAAGACACATTGGAATAGTCCATTTGGTCACACGGGTTGCAGAAAGAAAGTTGCACCACTTTGCAACTTTCAACTACTTGCATTTGACAACTTTTTCCCCAAGTGAAAATTCACCACCATAGGAAATTGCCTCTGAGATAGAAAAATTTGAGAGAGATTATTGTAGAGGGGCCCAACATGATCCCATGGGATTAGATGGGAAGTTTCTAAGTGTCATGGTATCTGAATAACAACATGTTGAAGGTTGCAGCCATTTTGTACTTTGGACTCTTAAAGGATTGATTTAGTTGAACATAGCTCAAAGCAATTCAACATGTTTGGGTGTGAAATAGGACCATGCTTAGTGTAAAAATACCTATTCATATGCATTGGAATAGTCTATCTGGTCACACGAGTTGCAGAACAAAAGTTGCACCACTTTGCAACTTTCAACTACTTGCATTTGACAACTTTTTTCCCAAATGAAAATTCGCCACCATGGGAAAATGATTCCAAGATAGTGACAACCAAGATAGGTTATTTTAGAGGGGCCCAACACAATTACATAGAATCAGATGAGAATTTTCTAAGCATCATGGTATTCGAGTAAAAACATGTTGAAGTTTGTAGCCATTTTGCACTTTGGACTCTTAAGGGATCAATCTAGTTGAACATATATCAGAGTGATTTCATGTGTTTGGGTGTGAAAGAGGACCATGCATAGCTTTAAAATACCTATTTGGACATGTTGGAATAGTTTGTTTGGTCACACAAGTTGCAGAACGAAAGTTGTACCACTTTGCAACTTTCAACTACTTGCATTTGACAACTTTTTCCCCAAGTGAAAATTTTCCACCAGGGGAAATTGCCTCTGAGATAGAAAAAATAGAGAGAGGTTATTGTAGAGGGGCCCAATGCCATCCCATAGGATTAGGTGAGAATTTTTTAAGCATCATGGTATCCGAGTAACATCATGCTAAAGTTTGCAACCATTTTGGACTTTGGACTCTTAAGGGATCGATCCAGCTGAATGTAGCTCAGAGAAATTCAATGTGTTTGGGTGTGAAAGAGTACCATGCATAGCATAAACATATCTATTTAGATGCATTGTAATTGTCCGTTTTGTCACATGATTTCTAGAATGAAAGTTGCACCACTTTGCAACTTTGCACTACTTGCATTTGACTTTTTTTCCATCAAGTGAAAACTAGACACCATGGGAAAACCACTCCAAGATAACAAAAACTAAGAGAGTTATTGTAGAGGGGCCCAACGTGATCTTGTCGGCTTAGATCAATATTTTGTAAGCACCACAGTTTCTGAGTAATACCCTATCAAAGATTGCTGCCCTTTTTCACTTTGGATCCTTAAGGGATCAAGTCGGTTGAACATAGCTCAAAGTGATTCCGCATGTTTGGGTGTGAAAGAGGACCATTCCTAGCATAAATGTACCATGCCTAGCATAAATGTACCATGTACTTAGAAGAAGATCAATAAAATTCATTGTTTCCTTGCAATATTTTGTATTTTTACCAAAAATCTGATGTTTCCTTGAACTATACAGTTCTGTATAGGGTGATTGTGCTATATTTCTGTATTTTAGAAGCCAATTATCGAGGGTCGGTCTATATACCATGTTTTAAGGGTTTTGAGTGCAGTAAAATGTCATATTAAGCCTTCCACCCACTGTATACTTTTGTAACTTGGTGGAAAGGCTTAGTTAGGGCTATAAAACATGTGTGCAAATTTTTGTGTGCAAGGGAGGAAAATAGAGGGTTTTTAGGTGATGCCCTAGATGTCAAATGGTGCATTTTTTAGTGAAAAATGGTGGTTTAGTGCTAGGTTTTGAAGAAATATTTAGGGGAAGCAATATCTCTTGAAATTTTAAGCTTGTGCAGACCTTTTTGCAGGTGTTTTAGGCTTTGGTTGGTTGTGGGAAGGTTTGGAGTATGGGTTTTCAATAAACCCTTGCCTAACTTGTGAAAGAAAAGAGTTTTGGGGTTTGTTATGTTAGAGGGCTTATCATGTCCTAAACGTGGAGGAATTGGTGGTTTGGAAGACTTGTTAATGCTTCCCAATGGTGGTTTGCATGTGATAGGAAGAATAAATGGGGGTTGCTTTGTTAATTTGGCTTAATTGGCCTTGTGGATAACATAGTTTGCTTGTTTTCTAAAATCAATGGTGGTTTGCATGTGATAGGAAGAATAAAAGGGGGTTGCTTTGTTAATTTGGCTTAATTGGCCTTGTGGAGAACATAGTTTGCTTGTTTTCTAAAATCAACTATCAAGAAATCAACTCCAAACCATAAAATAACCTTGGGAAATAGTGTATCAAGTCTCAAAACGTTCAAATCTTCTACTTTTACAATTTAACAGTTTTAATATAACATCAAACAACAAAACCATCATCAAATGCCCTTATAGGCTTAAGAAAACTGAGGTTTATTAAAAACCAACTTACCAAACCTCATACAAACTTGTAAATTCCTTATACATGTTGGAATATGTCTACATATAGTAATCAAACTGCCATCAAGCCTCTACAATTGTCATTTCTCCAAACCCTAGTCTATAGGGACCATTTCTTGTGTGAAAACTCATAAATTTATCTAGAGCAGCAGCAACACTTCACATTCCTATCTTCCCCTGAATCTACACACATATTCAAATTGAAAAACACCTAATTGCAATCCATTCCACTGACCTACTTAACCCTACATCGATGGAATGGAAATCTTATCACTTAATGGACTCTCAAAACCCTTATTGAGGGTTACAAACTAGTTATGATAAAATTGTTCTTATTTCCTCAAATCTGAGTTAAAATACTTCAAAAAACTTTCAAAAGTAACCTAAATCCTTGCTCTAAAGAAAAATAATCAACAATTAAACTATAAGGTGTTGTACAATCCGCACAAGCTTGAAATAAAAAAGGAAAAGTGCTGCAAATATAGAAAATAGGGTCTTTTATTTACTAATTTCTTCAAGAATACAAGTTCTACTATTTTCCATGCCATTACAATGCTTTATATAGCCATTCCAATTAGTTATGAATGTTTCCCCTACATCTTCCATCAACTAACTACCCTTTCTAACAAGAGGAATCTTCATCTTCTACAATTTTACAATTGTGTGACTAATGCAAGTTTTGCATTTTTACACCAAATGATAACTTTTGTGCAATATCACTTCTCTAATCACCTAATGACTTGTTTGAGACTTCGAATACATTACATATAACCTTCACATTACCTTTTTTACATTTTTTACATTTGAAAATTCAAATTTTGCAAATTTTCTTATTGAAGGCATTTAGAGAACAAGGTGTTCCTCCACCAAGCATGAACTTCAAAATGACCCCAAAACCAACTAACATGACTTATTGCATTGTAAATTGGTCTAATATGACCTTATTCAATTGAAAAAACTCAAAACACAAAACTAACTTAAGACTTCCATGAGCCAAATTTTCTCAATAACCTTGGTGCCCTTGCACCAAATTTCAATATTTGAGTAAATCTCATTACAATGCTTTAGGTACTCCGTTCTCACAAATCTTTTACAATGTCACTCATACATTCAAGATTCTCTTATAATTTCTATATCGTAGGTGCTCATTATGAGGTTAACTTCAAATGAGTAACTTGAGATTCCCTCACTAAGCTTCACATGCTATTTTATAATGGCTTCAAATCATAATTGAGATTTGTCAAGATCATCAAAATAAGGATGTTGAATTGTTTCTTTGGATGAGATTCTCTTCGATGGCTCATAAATTAGCATTTTCTACAACAAGAGACCAATCAATTTTTAGTAGTTTACTTACAAATACACAAAGTAAAAGAAGAAAAAGAAAGAGCATCCAAAATGGAAATGAAATGAAAATAGATGGAAGGAACTTACAGATAGGCATCCCAGTCTCTCAACTTAGTCTCTCCTAGTCATACATCATAGGTGCTCATGATAAGGTTAACTTCAAATGAATAACTTGAAATTCCATCACTAAGTTTCACACACACTTTTGTAATGGTTTAAAATCATAATTGAGATTTTTCAAGATCATAAAAAAGGATGTTACATTGCTTTTCTAGTTGAGATTCTTTTGGATGGCTCATAAATCTGCATTTTCTGCAAGGGGACACCAATCAATTTTTAGTAGGTTATTTACAAATAGGAAAAGTAAAAGAAAATTATAGCATTGGCATCAAAAAAATTAATGTGAATACAAGTATAAATTAATAAGAACCGATGTGCATACTTACAAATTAATCCAACGAACCATCCGGGTCTGCTCTACTCTTTATTGTGTTAAGTATTGCCTCATAGTCAAACTCACGGACCTTCCACAAGGTCTGGTTCACAGGTCTACCCCCATATTTGGTCAAATGAACATTGGATTCCACAACAAGGTTCGAGTAATGAATAATCTTATGATACATGTCAAAGTCCTGAAAAAACCAATGTTTAACACTCTTATGTGGGTACCTTCTAAGCCACCTTCTAGTAACAACAATTGAGCCTATAGGGTATTCAATGTTTTCTCCATCTATAACTGGGGCCTCAATTTTCTTTTTGGCCTCAAATTTATTTTTGGCCTCAACACAATGACACAAGTAATAGTGTGTTCCCTCTTTGTTGTCTTCATCTACAATAACTGCATAAACATGCCCTACATTGATATGTGTAAAAAATCTCTTGAAATTAGTCAACATTACGAATACACTACAAAGTAAGATCATCAAAATGGAATTTAAAAAACTAAACAAGTCGATATATTACTTGGATGAACTAGATCTGATATGTGGTCAAAGTCGACCAATGATTCCATCTATGTTAGTTCCAATGCCATCAAAGGGCGATATGTGTGAAATGGGCTAAGATAACTTGTCAACCATTTGTCAACCCACTCCCCTGACTCACAATCATTCCAGGCTTGCATTGTACATGAAGAACAAAAGCATGCCATTTTTTTTGTATCAATACTCCATGAACCTTCATTTGAGCTAGGGAAAAAGTGTAGCTCACTCAATCATGTTAGTGTACAACAATCCTCATATGGTACAATGTTAGTATCATCCATCAACCAAAAAAATATATGAACTGAAGACATACCTTCATTACTTGGACCCATCAAAGCATTACACCACTCAACGATTGAACTTGCATCTATCAACTTTGCACTATCTTTATACTTTAACTCTTCTCATTGTAATGCTCTTTTCACACATGCTCCTGCACCATCATGCTTACCCTTTCTATGCCTAGCCTCAAAAAAGTTCCACATATGTTGAACACCTATAATGACATGCATCTTGCTCAACCAGTAGAACATGCACAAGTTCTTGAAATGTGTTGCACAGTTATTTGATCATATTATATGTCATTCGTATCCTATGCCCCTCTAAGCCAAATCATTGTAGAACATCTAGAAGCAACCTTGCACAAAATCTGGAGAATGTGTGTGATCATCACTAATATAAAAGTGATACTCCCTCAATACCTTCCTTTGGTCCTCTGTACTATCATCTACATGAATGAATGCTATGTGAAAAAATATTGAAACCTATGTGGAGTTATAATATTGTGAGTGCACCTCATGTTGTGGCTGTAGAGTGTAGTTCTCTACAAATTCAACCAATGATACTATGCTTCCAATTGGAAATGTGTCCTTGCATATCTTGAATTGTGTGTCCAACCATTGGGCTCTATGGGTATGCCTTGCACACTCATACACTATATTGTTATGAAACATGGACATAAACTAATACACTGGAATATTTTGAATAACCAAATCACAGCTTTTTGCTTGAGACCCATCTTTTGTAGCATATGACATTGTTTTATACTTCCTGAACTCTACTAGTTTTTGTCCCACCTCATTTGTGCTTTCCATATGTTGACATATTGGCATACGATGAAATCCACTACAACGCTCACATGAACCATCCAAGCATATTGTCCTATAGAATATTTGGCCATCCTCTATTTCACATAATTTTTTTCATAATAATTCTTTTGAAGATTTTGGTGGGGCTTCTATGCCACAATCCTACAAAACATGGTTAGTATGCAAATCTAAACATATAGAATGATAAACATCATAATGGTTAGAGAATTCAATATGTAGTCTACAACAACAAGTAGTGTGTGTGTGATTTACCTTGACATAAAAAGGTTTAAGAATTTCAAAAAATCTTTGAAAAATACTAATTTGAGGACAATCCTTTTGAAATTTATGAAAAAATTGGGTTTGAGTCATATCCAAAAAATGCTTTGGATGTGGCTCACAGTTTCGACTATCAATTCTCCTTCTTACCACATCCCTTTGATTCAGAGATGGCCTTGTGTTATTCTTCCAATAATCTTCAATTAGTGCTCTCAATGCTTCAACAACTTTTTTATCCTTTTGTGGCAGTCTCCCTGAGAATTCCCATAATTCATTTGAATTGGTGCCCTCAATTCTTTGTCGCCTTTGACTGCTTTTGATAAATTTTTTCTACTAATTTTCATTTGTTCACTCTTCTTTCTAATGAGATGAGCTCTCTTTGTTTGACTGCTTACCAAAGTCGATGTAATGACATGTTGGGTGACATTACTATCCTTTGAGCTTGAGGTCTTACCCACACTCTCATAAGCATCCATTAGATTCTTCACAATAGTTTTTTCACTTGATGCATTCAATGTTCTCAACCCAAGAATCTTCATGATGTTTCTATACTTTATAGCCGCATCATTTCAATAAATAGTTGACATCTTGCAATCTCATTTATCCTTTCAAAGAAGAATTTTCAAATCTTATCAATATATCTTCTACAAGTGTGTGCTAAAAAATATCATCATCAATATTAATCAAATACTTTGGATTTCTACGCAAAATTCTAGGTGGTGTTCTCCTAGGTACATACATCTCAACATTAGGAATTTCATCAATATTTAATTGAGGTTGGCTAGATTGTGTACCTTCAATCGAGGTTAGAGTAGAAGACATACCTTGAGGTACACATGGGGATGATGGCATACCTTCTTTGTCAAATCTGAGTGACAGTGTACTCTCAACTTAAGATGCAGTGGATGGTGTCCAACCATATTCACTTGTGGCAGATTGTGTCCCTCCATATTCACTTGCATTAGATGGTGTCCCTCCATATTCACTAGTGTTTAATGGTGGCCCTTCATATTCACTTGCAGTAGATGGAGTGTCTCCAACTATGGTATCTAAATCTTTCCTACCACAAATATTTTGCATTCATGCCCTTTGTGCTGCCAATTCCTATTCTATTTTTGATGGTTGAGGTTCCTCTTCAATTGGCTTGTTTTCATCAATTGTATCCAATTTCTTCTTTTCATGATATGTCGCCACCCATTCTCTCTCCTTTTCTTTGAAGGTTCCACACTCTTCGTCTATTAGTTTATTCCTTCATTTCTTTGACATGGTGGATAATTTTACCTTTAGCGTGGTAATGAGACAAATATTAGTTCCTAAAAAAATTATCCATTCAAATAAATGAAATATATGTCATTCAAGGCTTCATAAAAAATACTTACAATCATCCTATACAAGAGTATTTCTAGCATAGACAAAGGTGGTGCAGGGGCATTCCATGATTACAAGATAGGCTCAAAATGGAAGCATGGAAAAGGTATGTGAATTCAAATTCCTTGCCAAGCTAGTGGAGCATTGGCAAGCTAGCTCACTCACTAGCATGCCAATGTGGTAGGGTTGAGAAGGTAGGGGAAGCATATGCCTCATGGAAATGGGCTCTCAATAGAATGAATTTTCATATGATAGGTTAGGTTTCCACATGGTCTTGAAGGCACAGGAAGTAAGTTGTTTGAAATTGGGTGATTCCCTAGGGAAAAATTACATTATTTTCCTTATCTAAATGGGGTGTTAAAGAAGGGTTTTGATGAAATGTTGAAGGAACCCTCTATGTAATGGTTGTTTTAGTTTTTGCAAGGTATTTTTGAAGTGTTGTTGGCATTGGTGAAGTTTGGTAAGCCTAGTTGTCAATACTTTCAATAAACCCTAGGTTATTTACATGAAAATTGAGGGTTTGGTGGTACAAAATTTTAGAGGTCAAGGCTCTAAGAAATAATGGTGGAATTTTTTGTTTTGTAACACAATTAGTGACTATTAAATGATATTTGGTGAAAACAAAGTGTTTTGGAAGTACCTCCTTTGTAAAAGAGGGCTATTTGGTGGCCTAAAAGGCAGGGTAGCCTATTGGTTTTCAATATTGTTGCAAATAAACCTCTTGAAACCTTTTGGTATGTTGTGTTAGGAGTTGAAGTGTGTCTCATATGATGTTTTCTAGGTCTCTATATGACCTTATCTAAAAGATATTGAGAAAAAAAAAGTTTTTGAGGGCTACAAGCCTTTAGGTGTGTGTTTGGGATAAGTTGAGTGTATAGTGTTTAAGGGGTTGGTTTCTTGTTTCAGTTTGATCATTTTGAGTTGGTTGGGTTCTTCACCACCTAGGTTGCTATCACACTACCCCTACCTTCTCAACCCTATCTCATTGGAAAGCTAGTGGAGTGTTGGCAAGCTAGCTCACTCACTAGCTTGCCAATGCAATAGGGTTGAGAAGGTAAAGTTAGCGTATGCCTCATAGAAATGGGGTCTCACCATGAGACCCCATTTCTATGAGGCATACACTTCCCCTACCTTCTCAACCCTATTGCATTGGCAAGCTAGTTGAGAATTGGCAAGATAGCTCACTCACTATCTTGCTAATGTGGTAGGGTTGAGAAGGTAAGGGCAGCATATGCCTCATAGAAATGGGGTCTGACAGTAATATACAACACCATGAGACCCTATTTCTATGAGGAACATGCTACAACACCATGAGATCCCATTTCTATGAGGCATACGCTGCCCCTACCATCTCAACCCTATTGCATTGGCAAGCTAGTGGAGCGTTGGAAAGCTAGCTCACTCACTAGCTTGCCAATGTGGTAGGGTTGAGATGGTAGGGGCAATGTATGCCTCATAGAAATGGGGTCTCATAGTGATGTAAATCACTATGAGACCCCATTTCTATGAGGCATATGTTGCACCTACCTTCTCAACCCTACACGCTGCCCCTACCTTCTCAACCCTACATCACCATGAGACCCCATTTCTATGAGGCATACACTACCCATACCTTCTCAACCCTATTGCATTGGGGTCTCACTCACTAGCCTAGCAATGTGGTAGGCTTGAGATGGTAGGGGTAGCATATGCCTCATAGAAATGGGGTCTCATGGTCACCGTGAGATCCCATTTCTATGAGGTATATGTTGCCCCTACCTTCTCAACCCTAATGCATTGGCATGCTAGTGACTGAGCTCACTATCTTGCCAAGCTGACTAGCTTTTCAATGCTACCACATTTTGCATACATTTATACGAAAACATTATTGTCAAAAAATTCAAATGCTTTGTCCATGCTTCCATTTTGAGCCATGATTACAAGATAGGTTGCACCTTTCCCATGTTGCTAACTTAGCCTTGAATAAAGAGTCTTGTAACAGTGGAGAGAAGGGCTACAATCCCTTATAGGTAGACTAATCAAGGAAAAATTTAAAATATATCACAACTAAAGTGATGAGGTAAATTTGAAAATAGAGATGAAAACTAAAATAGTTTCTAAGATCTATCAATGTGGGAGGAGTATATTCCAATTTTTTAGAGACATGTATGGAAATTTTGGTAGCATAGACAAGGCAATCAACTGCTTGGTATAACTGTCTAACAAAATACCTCAATGAAAGCTTCATAGAGTGGTATGCACATCCATAATAAAGGATTGAGAAATGATGTTTTATTTTACTTCCTTAAAATGTATGTTATATATATGTGTATACAAAATGTGGAAGCATAAACAAGGTAAGTCAATTGTTAAATAATAAAATGCCTCAAAGAGATGTGGTTTAAAAATGTAATTGGAAAGTGTATAGAATTGTGTAATTTAAAATGTCCATTGGCAACCTAAGGTTATAATGACAAACAAACAATGATCAACATGGAATATGAAAAATAAACAAAAATGAAAGCAAGCCATAATAGAATGAGAGAAAATGTGTAAATACTTCACATACCTAAAAAACCAAAGTTTCAAATGGAGGAATTCTACCCAATTATGTAGTCTTAGCTTCTTCTTTCTTTAAACTCCTCAGCAATTTGACTTTTTCAAAAGCTTGTTCCCCTCCAAACTTCAATTATATATCAGTTTTAACTAGAATTCAAACTTGAATTGATATTATATGCCTTTCAATGAAAAAACTCTACTATTGCATGCAAAGGTGGTGGAGAGATCATGAAAAAGGTGGTGGAATGTGAAAAACATGCATTTACACTTCACATCATCAAAAAGCTACTTTTTGTCAAACCACACATAGAACTAGGAGAATATGCAAAATGTGGGTCTTGAGATCAAGGGTACATTGAGTTTTTTACTATTTTTAGAGCAAGAAAAAATGAACTCGTATTATAATGTGCTCGTATTATAATGCGCTCGTGTTATTTCTTGCTAAAAATGGCCAAATCTCTACTTCAAAACATGCTCGCATTATGAGAAAGTTGGTTTTTTATTAGATTTATTTTCTCTCTTTGTCTATACCCTA
>VDFB02135061.1:0-37335 GCA_007258455.2 Sequoia sempervirens
GCCTCACAATTGCAAACCCATTGTGCATACATGCAGCCAAAATCAAGTTTCCAATAGAAGGATGGAATTTAAGCTTCCAAACTCCTCCACCTAAACCAACTGATTCCTGCATTACAGGTCTCTCCATCAGTCTGAGATCCCATAACCTCAAACATTCATCATAGCTCCCAGTGATGACAGAATTTTCCCACTGTTGACTCTTCTGAATGCTACAGACTCCCATTCGATGGCTCTTTGTGTTTCTAAATACTGGCTGATTAATACTTTGTCGCAAGTCCCAACCACAGAAATTACAATCATCAGCACCACTATACAACACATCTGGCCGGTAGGAGTCATAAGAAACAGACCAAACCTCAAACCCATGAGCTTGCCAAGTGTGTTCTATTTGCATCTGTGCTTCTCTCAGTCTGACAACTGAGACTAAACCCTCTGAAAGGCCTACTGCAATATTTGCAGACAAATTAAAATTTGCTTGATCCAAGTCCACTGTAAGGCACATGGAAGAGCAGCTAATGTTCTCACTCACAAGTTCCTTTATCTTGACAACTTCATCTTCCTGCACTGTATAACAATGTGAATTATAGATTATGCACCACAAAAGCAAAGAAATGTCAGTAGTAACAACTTTGATCTCAAGGAACAAAGCCAGTATGGTTAACTGATCCTTCAGATGTGGTGCTCCTCTTTCACTCAATAAATATCTTATCTCAAAAGATGAACGAAGTAATCCTTGAAGATTACAAATGAAAGTTTTCTTATTCATTTTTTTAAAGCAAATAAGTTCAGCTTCCAATTTCATACCAGCAAACCTGCCAATACTGATATTAGTGCAGTTTTTGTAATCAAAACTTTACTTGGAGAAGCTATAAACCAATATTCATTCAATTAAACCTTGCAGCCAATAGTGGCCAATTTAGATGACACATTGACTATCTAAAGTAGACCATGGGACCAATAAAGAACCTCGATCACTTACTTTTAACATATTTTTGTTCATCTTCTGTCAATTCTACCATTATCGCTTATTATGTAACTCCCCTTGAGCCCATTAATGGTATAATTTCTCAAGACCAATTTTAGTGGAAAATTGCAGTTAGGCACACAGAAAATAGACATGCACAGTGAATGTGTTATTAAAGAAATACCAAATAAATATAGAAGTATTGTTCCATAATAAATGATAATAAGTACATGAACTCCTAGATGACCACCCAAGAGAGCTAAGAAATCCACATTAAAATGAGTACATCAACTTTAAATAGAGCTTCTTATGCTAGTTGGAGGTTCTCGTGAGATTAAAACAGTTTAGAGTAACCATTCTCCTAATACTCACAATCACAGTCACAAGTGAGAATTCATAATCATAGTACACATTAAACTGGCGTGATTGACAGCATGCATATGTAACATGCTGGACCAATTTTTTTGAATATTGACAAATTTTTGACAAAATGCCCACAGGCCCCACATTATATTTCCAACTATTTTATGTATTTGCAAGTGATTATGAAATGACAATTAAAATGCAACAGCTAATGTACAGTTCACAAGATCATTATAGGAGTAACAATCCTATTTTACGATGTAATCAGCTATTGGGTTAAACAAAGAATGGCTGATTGAAGGATATGCCAAAAATATAGGATGGAAATCTAACAATGAAGCTGAGGCTATGGTGGTCTGGTGGGGGGTTAAAAGATTAAAGAGGTTGGGGTTTCAGAAAATGGAGGTTGAAGGGGACTCTAAAATTATTATTGATTTACTGTTGAATAATCTTTCCCCCCCTTGGAAGGTTAGAAATATAGTTGAGGAGTGTGGATCAATCTTGCAGAGTTTTACTTATTTGCAGATTAGACATATCTACAGAGAGGGTAATGGAGTTGCGGATGTTGTTTCTAATATAGATTTGAATTTATCTGAATGGCAGTATTGGACGTTTTCTAATCTCCCTTTTAAAATAAAGGAGGTTATTGCTAAGGAGACATTTATTATACATCAAAAATGTTTTTTCATATGATGAATTTGTTTTGGCCTTTATTAATAATTAGGAAGGGTGATATGGGTGATGTGGATTTTAAAAGTTGAAGACATCATATTGAAATGGCTGATGTGGATTTTAAGAGTAGAGGTCATCAGATTTTTCTTGTCGTGGATTTGAAAGGTAATAGTAATTATTATCTTTCCCAACAATTGAAAAGATGGACTATGATGTTCATAACCTCCTCCGCGAGGGATTTAATGTTCATTTGTGAGAAAGGCTGCATCAATGGGAGGAATATTAAAGGTAATATTTGGCATGTTCTTGTGATTTTGAGAGGTGTTCGAGATAATGATGGTAAGGTTAGTACTGGCTACTTCTACGCTATGAATCAGAGGATGAAAAGAAGTGAAGGCGTAAATTACTATGGAAAAAGGTCGCAAGTTGATATTAGGGATCGTGTTTGGAAGAGTTACATTTTCATCAATGTTCAAAATTGGTGTTGGTGTGGGAATTACATTGCTATTTGGGGGTTGTTCTGGTTAGCATGGGGGGCCCAAGACTTCATAGTGAACCTATCTCCTGCGAGGCTCTGCAACAAAATATTGAGTTATGGGAGATTTTTGAGAATGGGGGTTGCATACCGTTCTTTCTGGCTATGAAGAGCTTTAATGATAAACTCACCTCTAAGTTTTTGTTAATTCTTGAATGCATGGTGAGGTGGCTACAGGCGGGGTTCATTTCAAAGTGTCTGAGGACTTGATAGTGAGGGTTACAGGGTTACCTTGTGAAGGATTAAGAGTGGAAAAACAAAGCAAGGGAAATTATCAGAATGTCGTTGATGCTTTCTTTGAAAAAGGAGAAAAACTGAAGTTTCAAAACGGCTACAATAGGGAGAACCTTCTTGTGCCGTGGGTCCTGGTAAGTCTAAATGTAATGAAATACTTTACCCTTGAGGGTAGGTTCAAAACAGTGCATGGGTATCATTTTCCTATTTTAAATCATATTAGACATGGTCAGAAGATTAATCTGTCGTTTTATCTGTTTTCCTCGCTTGAGAAATGTATTACTAATGGGGCTTACCCACCTTTGCACCAAGGATTAATAAAGGCTCTTTAAAAGTATAGCCTCACTGATAAGCACCCAAATGTGGAGATTAAACTGTTGGAAAAAAATAAAACCAAAAGAAGCCCTACTAAATTGTTAAAAGGTAGCTCTAGCACCCCGTCTAAGTCTGCTATAAAAAACCATAGTGGTAGTAAAAAGGGCTCTAACAAGAAGGGCTCTGTGGATTTGCAAACTACTGATGAGAAAACTCCTCCCTCTCGGGAGTTACTGCTCAATACCCCTTCCTAGAAAAGGAAAGCTTCTGAAGTCTTTCAGGATGAGACTAGGACTCTGAGTCAACACAAGAGGAAGGCTTGCTCTAAAATCCCTATAGACTTTGTTGGTAAGGGGGAAATTAATATTTCTGATGCAGAAGTTGAGGACTCTGTTAATGATGGGCTTGAACAGAGCAATTTGCAGGTCTTGGGTGGTAGAAGATCAGCAAGGCTTGCTAAAGCCGGTGTAGTTGAAAATCTGAAAGACAAGAAAGGTAGGAACATTGTGGTTGATAATGTTGAGGGCAAAACAGATGATGAGGAGTTCCTTCCTCAAACTGAAGAGGATGAGTGTGGGGAGGATTTCTCTAAAGAAGATTTTGAGGAGGGAGAGTAGGAGGATTTTGATGAAGAACAGGGTAAGGAAGGGGAGGATTATGATGAGGATGAGGAAGGAAAGGTTGAGGAAGATAAACAGAAGGAGCAAGGGAAGAAGATAATGAGGAAGATAATAAGGAGGAGGAGCAAGAGAAAGGGGGGGGAAGAGGTGGGGGAAGCCTTTCTGGCTTTATCTCTGTGTAATGAAATGTAATGTCCCCTACTTGGAGTATGCCTGAATCTGCCTTAAGAGACACTTACACAACATAAAATTGTCAAATAATATTCCATGGTAAATTATATAATAAGCATTAAACGTAAGAATAAATCAACTATGAACATTTATGAAATAATGAATGACAACTTAGACTTGAATCCAATCTATAGATTCTCTTCAATAACCAATCATGGTAGAGATTGGAGAGAAACGCATGATAGGGTGCTAGAAAAACTGTTCATCACAAGTAAGCCCAAGGGTGGGATCATACCCCCCTTAGCCCCGAGTGGACGGAGCGTCCCACCAAGACAATCCCATCCAACTTAAGGTTGGCGTACTTACAATGTGAGAACCTATACATTATTCATCCCAATTAAGCCCACGGGCGGGATCATACCCCCCCTTGGCCCCAAGTGGATGGAACATCCCATGAAGACAATCCCATCCAACTTAGGGTTGGGGTACTTAATGAGAGAACCTATACTGCCCTTCCCTAACATGTTTCCTTGCCAACCTTGCGCATGATTGCTTAAAGGAAAGGATGATGTTAATAATAATATAAATAGATTCACTATTTACTTATCTACCAATTTAAGCATACATATCTTTACTCATTGCATATTAACCATTAAAAAATGTCTATGTATATGGATGTATATTTGTATGCCTATCACTATATATATATATTAAATGCATATGTATTCCATTCATACCAATTACTGATTGTATTTATAATTGCTGCTTTCCTGAATGCAGATATATATTTCTGAAGATGATTCGATGATCCTCCTGTCTGGAATTGTATCCCCTTTAATACCCCTGCGGTGGGGAATGGATATTCATATAACTATTCATCATTACTCTTCCTTGGCAAGGGACACGTCCCTCTACTTGATCGCTGCTTTCAGATTTTTCTTTTTTTTTTTGTTAATTATTAATTATTACTTATGCTTTTTGGAGAGTTGCCACCTTGTCTTAATGATCAATCAGTTAGTTAGTGATCAGGGTCTTTATTGCTGTTGGCAATTATATTGGAGGCAACAATAGGGATCGGGGTATGACATAAAGGCAGATTGTTACTTCTTATAAAGATGGTGATGGTGAGAGAGCTTAAGACAGGGAGGAGTTTCAGAAGGGTAACTTCTCAGAAGAAGATGATGCAAATGACAATCAGAAGGAAACCTTGGACACTTTCAGAGCTAATTTGGCTGACTTGGAAAACAAAGTAGGGGAGATTGAGAAAAAAAATGATGATAAGAAACAGTGCAAGGAGTGTAAAGAAAATTGGAAAGGGATTTACGGTCTCATTAGCAGCTACCAGGAAAGAATGAAGATGGGCATTGCTCTGGGAAGACTTGTTTCTGTTACAGACGGGATAATGAGGAGAGTCGTGATGGGAACTGTTTATGGCCATTCTAAAATTATAAGTAGAAGATGAAGAAGAATGGGAAGCACACTCTAGAGAAGGCAGCTTGGGAGGAGTCTCTTGACTCCTTGTCTGAGGATTGGAACTTAATATGTTAAGTTGTTATCTGCTCGTAGGAGGTGCTCTGTGTTTTGGTTAGCTGTTTTTTTGTTGTTTCCTTAGTGGTGTTGTTTTTAGTAGGGTTGTTGTGTGGGCCTGGGTGCCTACTTTATGTTTCTATGTTTCCTTTGTTTTGTTTTGAGCTCTCTATGTATTGAACTCTTGGGATCAGGAACCTTGCCCTGCTTTTCTTATCAAAAAATAAAACTACTTCAATATCAGTTTTTCAAACTCAAATGTCATGATAGATATTCATTGTTCAATATTAAAATAATAAAATCAGCAATCGGCATCTTACGGGTCTTCAAAAAGATCATCATCACAATCACTGACATTAGATGAAAAAAATACTACTTAAATGTCAATTTGTCAAACTCATATGTCATGATAGATATTCATTGTTCAGTATTAAAATAATAAAATCAGTAATCAGCATCTTATGAGTCTTCAAAAAGATCATCGTCACAACCATTGACATTAGATGAAAAAAATACTACTTCAATGTCAGTTTGTCAAACTCAAATGTCACGATAGATATTCATTGTTCAATATTAAAATAATAAAATCAGCAATCAGCATCTTATGGGTCTTCAAAAATTTAAAAGATCATTATCACAATCATTGACATTAGATGATTTAGTTTATTACATGATGCTATGTGATAGTTTTTATTTTTATGGTGGTTTTGTTTATTACATGGTGCTATGTGATATTTTGAACTTAATTCGTATTTTTAGACTCCAAATATGTATATATTTATGTTTTTTACATTTTTTTGTATGCATGAACCCAAAACTAACACAACCCCAAGAAATTTTGCCATATCCCTATGCCTAAACCTGAACCAGTAACTTGGAAAAGAATTAATGAAATGCACCGATAGACTTGTAGTTATGTATTTTTTGCATAAAAATTTACAAGTTCTTTTGCAGCAGAAAACTTTCTTATCAACATCCAAAGACATACAAGTACCAAGAGAAAAAATAAAAAGGTGTGGGATGTCTTTAAGTGCACTAAAGAATTATCAATTGATTGAAATGGTAAAGAGGGATCCTCCATGATGGTAATAAGCATCTAGAAAGCATCTTGCCAAAGGACATAGCTGATGCAGGAGTTGGGCCTTCTCCACTACATGAGATATGCTTCACATTTATGATTTTTTTTTAGTTGCCTATTTACTAGCAATTTATTATGTAGTACATACCCTTACATTCCCTTGGCATATGGACCTTAAATGTTACAGTTTTTAAACTTCAAAATTTAACTGTTTATGTCATGATGATAATTTCAAATTAACAAATACCAATATAACAAATGTATCCCTTCATTGAAATCTGTTAATTGACTCTAAAATGTTAGGTTCTCTAATTTTAAGCATTTTAAATCTTTTTAAGTCACATGGCCATTCTATAACAATTCTTTTTCAAAATTTAACTTCTGTGTTTGTCTTTCAATATTTTTCTATTTTTCCCATCTCCGATTATCCATCTCCCATTTTTTTGAAAAAGATGTGTAATTAAACCATAGTCATATTTCTAACATCTAGAAAGTCTGCATGCACATTCAACATTTTCACATCTCTGAGCATGCAATTTGCTCTTTTAGGTTTACAAACCTCATCCTTGCATGTGTAATATGGAATTAAACTATTGTTGGTTGAAAAATGTGCCTTCGCCATCTGAAAAAAGTAAACCTTAGCCAACCAACATAGACAACAACCAGCCCTTGTCTAAGCCAAAAAACAAATGAAGAAAACTCCATTTAAAGACCTATGTAAAGACAGAACAAATATTGCATAGCAAAATTAAATGTTTTCATACCAGTCTTCTTACCATGCTTATTTGTCCCATGTAAGACAATTCAAAGTATTTTGAATATTTTATTTTTGTTTTCGAAAAAAATAAATAGATCTTAACAGTACAAGAGGGAAGCCAAAGTTAATTCAGGTCACTACAGGCTACTGCTTTCATTAAGTTGGTGAATGGTGAAGGGTCAAATCAGATGAGGGTGATACTGAGCCTACCCTCAGCTGATGTAAATCCTATTGCTAAGTTACATATCATCTATATCAGGAACACTCAGAAACAATGTAAACTAAAGCCAAAGGGAACTTT
The DNA here is from genome assembly GCA_007258455.2 of Sequoia sempervirens. Lineage (NCBI taxonomy): Eukaryota > Viridiplantae > Streptophyta > Pinopsida > Cupressales > Cupressaceae > Sequoia > Sequoia sempervirens. The sequence goes on from VDFB02135061.1 coordinate 7,538, forward strand.
ATCAGCACTGACCTATATCTTCAGAGACAATTTCTGGATGTTCTAAACTGTACATTGTTAGGTTGCCATCAGAATCAGCTTGCACGAGATTAGGTTGTGCATTTCCTTTTCCTGTTCTCCATTTGATATCAAAAACTCCAGAAGTTTTGATCCGTTGAAGAAGCTTGAGGTGCATTTTGTCCTGAATTGAGAACAGAGAAATGCTTCCAACTCGATGCTGAACGCCTTCTTCTAAAGTGTATGTAGCTGCAGCTAGAATGTGTTGAAATGGATAATCAGGACAAAATTCAGCAGCATCAGCATTACCATCCAGTTGGATCTTCACTACCTCCATTCTGTTAACCAATAAAAAATACTTGGTTAGCATTTGTATATGTGGTGCAAATAGTAATAAAAAACAGAATAGTAAACTGCAAGGTAAGTGTGTCCAGAATTTTACGAGTGTGAAATAGTTTATATAGTCACCTTGCAGATGTAAAAGAGAGGCATTTACCAAGATTTAAAAAAACACCTGTCTATTTGCCATTTGTTGCTACAAAGGTGAAAAACACAGTAAACTACCCCTGCTTCCTTTTCCAGAAATAAGATGATCCTCATAGAATCAATTTAACCATTGCAAATTAGTGAGAAATTTTCAATATCTTTTCATGTACAGAAAACATACTGAACTTGACAACTTACCAATCAAACAAATTCCTGGTGGAATCACGCATGTCAAGATTCAAATAGAGGAAAAACAACATTCAGAACATTTATAGTTAAACTTGTTCCATAATTTCTATGAACTGCAAAAGCTGTTGTTCACCATATAATGAGTAGAACTCTATCAATGTTTAAGGTATTAAAAACTCATTCCAGGTGTTCATACCAATGTTGTGGAGCCTCCAATCTCTTAGCTTCTTACAGTCTATGACCTGACCTCTCTGAGTGCAAACTAAGCTTATCAAGTAAGCATGTGTAGATTTAGCTTTCTTCTCAAGTATGCATGGCTCAAATCATCATTTTACTACTAAATATCAAAGTCCATCAAGCCCATTCTGGTTTTAGATAATTTTTTGGATAGAATGTTTTCAATGAATTTCTTTATAAACTAGGGGATTAAATAAAGAAATTCATTGAAAACAAGGCCCTCAAATTAAAAACCAGATAAAATGTGATTTTATTTTTTGAATGATTTAGAGCCATATTTTAATACTTAAAGTAAAAACATACAGAAAACCTGCACAAAATAGCAGGTGGAATGTTATCACACCCTAAAACCAAACCTACCTAGCCAGGAAACAAGTATCAATGACCCCAAAAAGGAAACAATTGTCTATAACACAAGTTCAAAGTTTAATTAAACCATAAACATAATTAAGCAGCAAGAGCTATAAAGCCAGCACTAGGAGGGGGCTCCCTATCATCAAGGATACCCCACCCTCCATCAGGCAGGTCTTTTCCATCTTCCATTGGCTCCCAATTGATGAGTGGTGTCTTCTCCCTTATCAAGGCTATCCTACAGCTGCAAATATTGAATACCTAGCAGAATCTGAACACTCCTTGGAGGAGAGATGGTAAGCACCAAGTGGGGAAACTTGCCATGGTCACTTACAAGGGCTCACCCATTCCACTGAGAGGATGCCAAAGAGTGGTAAGCAAGCAGCAGCCATCCACCCAGACAGCCAACAAGCAAAGTCCAACCAAAAGGCTACCTGGCTAGCAATAGAGAAAGGCCTCTTTGACAGCCATTAGAGTAGCATTGAGAGAAATATAAGTGGTTGCGCTACTACCCCAATGGGGGATTGTCATGGGGAGGCAAAGAGGGTAAGACCTTGGTAACAGAGCAAGGGCATTCCCCCAATGATCGAGCAAGGTTTGAAGATGTGGAACTTCAAAGGCCACTTTACTGGCCTGAATTATATCTACATGAGAATATTAGAAACCACCAGTGATTTGAAGTGAGTAGCAAAATTGGAATCCACAACTAAATTAGCAAATAGACAAAAATTCCTCTTTCTAGATGCAAAAAAGGATTTCCAATATGAAAGCATGCCATAGTTGGGAGAAGTCAAATAGAAATTTTGCCCCATCACCCAGCAAAACATTGCACCAAGTGAAACACTCAAGCCTTAGTGGCCAAAAAAACATGAAACCACTGCCAAGCCTTTTGCACATAAGACCAAAACCAAAATAGATAAAACAAAGTTTCTAGTTGCCCACAACATGACCACCTTGGATTATAAATACCAAGATGTGTTAGGTAGTAGCCAAATAAAAGGGCCCTAGTAAAGCAAACACTCGGCAAAGTAAGCAATCTTGGGTTCCACAACTTCTCTTCATATTGTTTGAAAATGTTTGTCCACATAAAAGGAGATTGTAAAATCCAGTTAGAATTCAGCTTTTGAATCATAGGAAAATGTGGCAACAACCATCTTTATCCTTTTCTAGGGGTATAATTGTGGAAGGGAGCATCAACATTCCAATTCCAATCCTTCATAGTAGGCTTTGTAGAACACAAAGAAATTTTATGAAAGGGCTATGAAGGCATTGCCTCAATCATTGTTTGAAAGGTTTCTTTGTCTACTAGGTTTAAATTAAACTTAAATTGACTTCGGAGTATAAATCTTCAAAATTCCTAATTAATCTTCTAAAGAACTTAGGGGAGTTTGTCTAGGGAATTCTCATCAACAACTTATCTTGAAAAATAATGATGGAAGAGCACCATAAGGATTGTTGGTTGATGGATAAACCAGTAGAAAATCTATCCCCATTCCAAATTAGCCATAGCTTAACAACTTTGCAAGCCTTCCATATACTTTTGGCGACAATAGTGTAAATAATTTTTATGGGAGCAAGAGAGATCACAAGGGAATGGAAACCACAGCCATTCTTGGTAGATCTCACATACGAAAACCTAGATGCAATACAATTGCATAGAAAAACTTTCCAAGGTTCACTACAATCACAAGCTCTAACAATCCATTTAGCACAAAGTGTAACACCCTATCTATTGACGTCAATAAGACCCAACCCTTCAAGGCCTCTGGGAAGACAACATATATCCCATGTATCTCTATGAAATTCTTTGTTGCAATCTGAATTGGTCCATAGAAAATCCCACAAAATTTTATCAAGCTGGAAGGCATCCAACAAGAAAAGTAGTAAACATGAGTGGCAACAAGAACTTTAGAGCATATTTGAAACTTACTTGCTAGCAAAAGCGGTTTTGTAATCCAATACGCTAACTTTTTCTCCACTCTATCAATGACATATTGCCACAATGTAGATTGGCAAGCCTCAAAAGCAAAGGGGGTCCCTAGGAACTTGAAAATCTCCCCCAGTCAATAGGCTTCCAACCAAAAGAATTAAGCCAAGTTGGAGGCAACGAGAAGAATTGCCTGTAATATTGCATCTTACTCCATTGGATGCTTGGAACAAGAAGCTAAGAATTTCCTATAATATTGCATCTAAGTAGGTGTCAAGACACTTGAAAGCATGCTTAATATTATCTTCATCCTCAAGCAATGTAAGGAATGAGTCATCAACAAAATGACCATTGACCAATTGTTTGGAATTGTTGACAAGGGCAATCCCTTTAACTCTTTGATGTGAGATGGCATTGGCAAGATATAGAAAGCCTTCAATGGTTAGAACATAAAACAAAGGAACAAGGTGGAAACCCTACCAAATAGACCTAAATAGGCCAAACTATTTAGATTGGATGCCACTAACCATAAGGCAAGTAGAAGCATTTGCAAAGAGCATTTGAACCAACTATATAAAATTAAAGCCAAATCCAAAAGCACTGAGTATGGCTAGGTTGAAGGGCCACTCAATTCTAGCATAAGCTTTTGTCAAAGTCAATTTTGATGAAGTGTGCTTACTAGTTGGATTTTCTAGCCCATTCTATTATGGTTGAACAAGAAGCAGGAGGACGTGCCTAATTTGCAAGGCAAGATCCTTAGCAATGCTTTTGCAAGAGACATCCAACAAGGTGGTGGGCCTCCAATCACAAATCAACTCAAGATCCCTTATTTTAAGTATGAATTTAATGTTTCTTTTATTAATGACAAAGCCTAAGAATTCGTATGAAGGGTTTCAAGATAGACTTTATGTAAATCATGGCCAACATTGTCCTACAAGACTTCGTAATCAAAAGGGTAGTCATCCCATCTTAGAGCTTTATCATTGGCCATGCAGTGTGTTTCCGACTAGAGGTCCTCCTAGGAAAGGAGTAAAGACAACAAGGGACCATGTCCAATCAAGTCTTAAGCATTTCTTCTTGTTTTAGTGAAGAATCATGAGCTTTGAAAAACCTTCACATAATGTTGAACAAAAGCATCCAAAATGTCAAGACGTCCAAAGATGCATTTGCCAGCCTCTTTGATGGTTTTGATATTTTGGGCAATAAGGCATAAAAAGATTCCTTGGAAACTCTATTTCCAACCTTTAACCAATGAATTCTAGCTTTGATATGAGCTCCCCAAGTAGCTTATGCATTAGCCACTTGCACCTAGTGGCGCAACTTGGCCACTTGAACTTGCAAAGGTTTATGAAAAGGCGCCACTTCAAGATGAGCATAGAGCCAACTAAGCTTTGAGAACATGGCCACATAAAACTTTGTGACATGTCCTTGCCAACTAGCGACCAAAAATTTTGAGGAAACAGGTAGTGCAGTAATGGCATCAATCCACCAAACAATCCAACCTATATCACCTTTTGAACATGATACAAGATTCTTACATGTCAAAATGGGCCAACATGGAATTAGGATGAAGAAGAGATGTGTTCAAAAAGAATTGTGTTTTCTCAACTTTTGGTTTATGAAGATCCCATTCCAACTAGAAATAGGTCAAAGAGTGGTCAAAAGCACACAATTTGGAAAGTGTTCAACCAAAAGAGACTAACTTGAAAAGAAGATGTATAGCTTGCCAACATTATAGCACAATCAAGTTGCTTTCTTATTCTTTCAAAACTACTACACAAGTTGGACCACGTGTACCATATAGAATATGCATTTTGGCAACCAAATTGGGATCATAAAGGTCTAATTTATTGTGCAAGTAAATACACATCTCCATTTTGCCAATCATCCATCTCATAGGCAAGTGGACTCAAATTTTTACATTCTTAAAGGTGTTGGAAAGTTGATTCTAAGCACTTCACAACCATCCACTTGGTTTTTCCATATTTTGCCCCAAGGACCTGTTATTTCAACTTTAAGTCAATTTTTCTATATTGAATTGTACTTTGAACAATTTACAAAATATGGGACCATTTTTTATGTTGTGTGGGTTCCAATTTCACATGTTCTAATCTCTAATTGGTACAAGAGGAGACTATCATTGTAAATCATGTGTTTTCCAATCCATCCTTTTGTAATCACCCTAAAGAAAGGGAACTATAAGTCTTGGCAAGATGACGTCATAAAACATCTTAGGTGGCTTCATTTCTTGCCCCATCTCTATGTAGTTGTCCCTAAACCAAGTACTCATTAGTAGAAAATAGAATGGGGAATCAAAAATGATTATGTCATTATGTCGGTTCTTCTATTGATAGTGACACTCTTTGGGAGATCTCAGATATCATCTCAAAGATTGTGTCCATGCACTCTTTGGACCAGAATTTGGGAGATCTACATAGACCCACATCACTCTCCATTTCCTACAAATCATGTTATGCATAGTCTTGTGCCACTTGATGATTGTGATACCCTACCAATTTTCATAAACATAATGTAGAAAGTGCAAAATCGAATTCCAAGCACACAAACCTAACCTGCAAAACAAAGAAACAAAGAAAAGAAAGAAAGAAAATTAGTTGATACAAGATTCCGTGTAGACCAAGCATGTTCTTGCATTAATAAGATAGCTCAACAAATCAGGTGCAAAGCTAACTGAATATGAAAAAAATAGATATCCCCTTTGGTTGTGGAAATCACTCAAATATCTCCTTCAGCCTAAGTGAATATGAAAGAATATATGCCCCCCTTCATTGTGCCATCTAAGTCATAGGTATGCTCCAAAGAAACAAAAAGAAGAATGCTAGACTATCTTCTTCAAGTCCAGCATTCTTTGTAGGGTGAGATATAGTTCAATGCTAAACAATTAGGACAAACCTCTAATGCTGAATAGGTTGAGATTAGCCGATTGAGCTTACCTCTAAATGCTAAACATGCAAAGATTAGTGTATTGGCTTAACTAGAATGCCAAATAGACACAAATTAGCCTATTGAGATTTCACCATTCCAAGGCCTTATCAAATAGGGCAAACCTCTAATACCAAATAGGTAGAGGTTAGCCTATTGAGCTTGCCTCTAATACCGAATAGGTAGAGATTAGTGTATTGAGCTTAACTCTAATGACAAATAGGAAGAGGTTAGCCTATTCAGATTTTACCATTCCAAGGCCATATCATGTAGGACAAACCTCTAAACTGAATAGGAAGAGAAAAGCCTATTGAGATTTTACCCTTCCAAGTCCTGATTGAGTAGAGCAAACCTCCAATGCTGAATAGGCAGAGATGAGCACATTGAGCTTACCTGTAATGCCGAATAGGCAGTGATTTGCCTGTTGAGCTTGCCTCTGATTCTGAATAGGCACATTCCAAGGTATACTCGAGTAGGACATACTTATTGTTTTTTACTAGTGTAGGATTGGGGTGATTCTTCCTGTAACTAGTGCAAACCCAGGCAGAGATTAGCCTATTGAGCTCTTAACATTCTCAGAGCTTGGGTGATCAGGTGATTTCTCCTATAACTACTGCAACCCCCAGGTTACCAATTTCACCCGCCACAGGTGATCTGTGCCTACACCTTGCTGGATAAAATTGGGGATACCTATTCAAGAATTTCCCCGCAAACCTAGCTTTGAACTTGAGCAAACCCCAGGCTACTAGTTTTGAATGGGTACATGAGATCTGTACCTACCCGTTGCTGGATAAATCTGGTGATACCTAGATTGAGAATACCTTCTCCATAAATTTCATGCTAACCTAACTTTGAACGTAGACATCCTGTTCTACTAAAATAAGTGTGCGCTAATTGGGATTTGAACAAACGATGTTATATTTATTGCTAGGGTGCTCTACAACAGAATATTCTTCCCTTAATGATCCCTTACAAGGATTGTTCTTCAAACACTTGTGAAACGGTTGTTTAGATCAAGTGAGCATGTAGGCATTGTACCATGGTCAGTGAGTTTCATGTACAACAAAGGTTTTCAAGCAAACATCCAAAATGGGTCTTTAAATCAACTTAAAGTTGCACAGTATTGTTAAAAGCTGACCTCCTTATTGCCAAGACACCTCAGAAGTTTTTCCTTCTGTATGGTTTTCTGTACGAATGAGAATTGCACCTTAGCTTGGGCTTGAAACCACCTGTTCCAGAAAAATAATTGTTAGAAGCATGTGACAGCATATAATGCTTCCATTGAATGCACCCGAGCGTAAAAGAATCTTTTATATGAACTGAGATCTGACTGTTTATAAGCCTTGCCTTGCGAAGAGCGTGGAGGGGTTAAATTTGACGTTCGATCGTGCGTTTGAAACCAAAATCTTCGTAATAGTTTCTATTCATAGTTGCCCTTCAAATGCTAGGCAACACTTATTGGAAAGTACGCAAAAATAGATTTAGACCGGGTAGGGGAGAGGGGCCCATAGTGGAGCAGGGTCCAATAGGAGGATCAGGGCTTAAATTTGATGGCCGTATGGCCGTATTTAGTCATTTTAGCTGTAAAATACAATTAAAATTTTAGGAAGATTGTATCATTTGAAAGGCAAAATTTTAGTTAAACTGTCAAAATTTCTATGTAATTATTCTTATATATGTTTTTTCAATCTACATATATTTTTCTTAAAATAGATAACCTTTAATATTTGAAAGGCAACTTTAAATAAATGACCGTCACATAAAAAATTGTTTGACAGGCAGGGTCGACCATCAAATTTAAGCCCTAAGTGGGATAGAAGTAGTCCTCGGTGGGACACATAGTAGAGCATCTTAATATCTAATTGCAAAACACTTTTTATCCATAAAATACACAAACTGACAAATCATGTGATGCGACATTAGTGCACCAATAAAACATGACTTAGTGCACCACTATCGGTCTCATTTTTTTTTTGCCCTTTTTGGATACCTCAACAAAAAGCATGCTGATGTGGCATCATATTTGATGATGTGACCCTAAAATGAAATATAAAAGCACGTGAGATGCCAAATAAACTATTGTACAAAATTGGGATTGATTTGAAATTTTCACATAGAATTTTGAAAAACACAAAGTTAGGGTGCTCCATTATAGGCCCCTCTCCCCTACCTGTCTTTATAGTCTTGTAATAGTTAACCTATTGTGGTGGTTTGAAATTCATATTTATTATATTAATATTTAAATTTAAAATATTTGAAATTCAAAAATTTATTGATATTTAAAATATTAAAATTAAAATTAATATACATATAAAATTAATAAAAGTTAAATAATTACAGGGGCGAGGGGCCTAGCTCGATTGGCTAAAGCATCCTATTGCAGGCAAAAGGTGACGAGGGCTAGTCTCCCCCCAAACATGTGGTATCGGAGGGTGTGTTGCACCAACGCCACTAGTCACGTGAAAAAAGTTTACCAGACACACTACAGTTTATAGGGGGAGGATACCTGACCGATTCATCAAAAAACAATTAAGTTTAGAAAAATAAATATCAATAATGAAACAATGAAACTATGTAATTAATGTCGAAGGCATTCCACAATGATAGTTGATATGCTTTAATTAGAGTTATTTTTAAATGAGTTTTATTGTTTATATAGATTCATAGCATCAATTACAACCTTGGTTAACCAAATTTGAGCACAATTATTGGTTTCATTGTACCTTCTTAGTAGTTGCATCTTTCTTCTATGCAATTTTTTTTTACTATTATTCTTCTATATTGAACCTTCTATTTACTTGTAGTAATTTTGTTATATAGATTAATAGTATCAATTACAACCTTGGTTAACCAAATTTGAGCATAATTGTTGGTTTCTCCTTGTGCCTTCTTAGTAGTTGTGGCTTTCTTCTATACAATTTTTTGTTACTATTATTCTTCTATATTGAACCTTCTATTTACTAGTAGTAATTTTGAATTTCCATTGATCTTATTAGTTTAAGAGGAGAGAATATATGTATTACCTTTAGATTTCTATGTTAAACCCTTAGACTTCTATAAATAATGCCATTGATAGGTCTGTAAGTCCAATTTCCAAGTCATTAAGTAAATGATCTTCTATAATCAATGTATCTCTACATGGAAATGTGGCATTTTTGAATTGTTGCTACATAGACAATTTGATCTCTTTGAGTTTAGGCTCCAAGTTTCACCCATTATATTTAGTTTCGTTATGCAAACAATTTGATTACACTTAAGTACCACAAGTTTCATCTTATAAAGTTTCATTACTTCTTGCCAAAGAAATTATGGGCATGGTCCTTCTGTAGTTGATGCATCAACAAGGACCTCAATATAGGTGTGGTGGATACCATATAGCATAAAGTTAATTTTCCCAAAGTATCTTTCATGTTAAGTTATGTTGCATCATACATTTTAACTTGATATTAATTTAATTTTGCTATGGCAGAAATGGGCCTTTCTTTTTCAATAAGATGAATTGTTTGTATTTTATATTGTGCTAAAATATGGTTCATTAGTGTCTCAAAAAATATTTATTAGAATAATTACTATCTATCAAGATATGCATGATCTACATGTATTAAAAATTAGTTATATCAAAGCAACACAAAGACGGGAATATAGAAAGAGAGATTAGAGTGTGAGAGAAGTAGAGAAAATATATATAGAGGGAAAGAGGGAAAGAGAAAAGTAGGAGAGAGAGAGAGAGAGGAGGTGAGAGAGAAAATGAGATAGAGAAGACAAATAGATATATAGATAAAACTAAAGAGAGGCAAAGGGGAATTGGGAGAGATGAAGTAGGAGATAGAAAATAGAGATTTAAAGGAAAAAGAGAGAGAAAGGAGAGAATTTCTTTTGATCATTTGTTTGTGCCAACAATCCAAAGATGACACATATCCATAGGGATCTATCTCTCAATCCATCTCCCTCTATGTCACTTTATCTATCTCTCCCTCTCTATCTCTCTATGTCTTTATTTCTCTCTCGATGTCTCTCTCTTCCTCTCTCTCCCTCTATATTTGAACCTCTCTAGATCTCTTTATTTCCCTCTTCATCTTTCTATTTATTCTTCTCCCTCTATATCTCTCTTATCTCTCTATTCCTTTTGGAGCAAACACAATCGAAAATCATGAAGCCAAATTCCAAAATATTGCTAGCAACTTCCCTACTTTTGATAAAATGGGACCTTTGGAAAATGGTATGAACATCCATCAAAACCTAAAGGATAAAGAAAATTTGTGATATGTTTTAGTTAAATTTTCCCTTGTAGACATGTAAGCAAACTATGGAAGTAAAGACAAGGTATGCAAGTTGTTTGATAAAATTCCCCAAAGACATGATCGTGTAGCTTGCTATGACCACAACACACACAATGGATTTGTTAAGAAGCTCTTAGAAACCTTCAAGCAAAGGAAATTGGCATATATAAAGTTAGTCTCAAAAACCTTTACTTTTTTTATCCTTGCTTGTGTCAAACCATGAGCTTTAGGTTATATACATATTTATGTTAAATATTATTTTAAATATTACAAAATTATATACCATTGTCTTATTACAAAGCATGTGCAAGACTTGTCATAATGTAAGTGTGGTGTGTGTAGGGATTTGCTCATCACAAATACAAGCCTTAGGGGTAAACTATGCAATAGTGGTGTGTGTATTGATGGATGTCAATAAAGGTGATGAAGATCACAAAAGCAAATGCAATGGAGAGGGAAGGATGGAAAAATTGAAGATTTGATTAAGAAAGATAATAGATAGGTTTTTATACTATAGTTTAGGGAAAACAAAGGAAAATGTTGATTTATGGCTTCTAGTGAGGGAAATGTGGGATTATAATGGACGAATGAAAATAGAGGAATGCAACATTGAAATTACCCGTAACATGTAAGACATATCAAGTTTTATTTACCAAAATTGATACATTTATATATACCACATATTTATATATATCCATAAACTTGTTTTATTCTATAATAAGAGAATGATATACTTATATAATATCATATATAATATAATATAAATATATAATATAATAGATAATATAGTATAATATTAATGTATAATCTAATATAAATATATAATCAAAATATATAACATATCATTGATATAAATATATAATGTATTATAACCTAAATATGTAATGTAATATAAAATATGGGTTTTAAGGCTATTCCAGGAAGGCATAGTGATTGTGTTTAGGGAAGAAGTAAAATGTGGTCATGCCCATCACTGCAACAAGGAGGAAGCAGATGCCTTCTTAAGAGTTTTGAACAAGTTCCAAGGGGTCTTCAACCATGCAGGTAGGCCAAGAGGCCCCCAAGCACCAGCTCCACAAGAAGTAGCCACCTCAACGATAGAGGATGTGAGATCCAATGTGCAGCCAGTGAATATGGATACATATGATGTTGAAGAGGGCAGTGATCACTACAATGACTAAGTCTAACACACACACACACACACACACATATATATATATTGGTACATACCCTTTTTTGTAACATGATGTAAAAAGCGATATTATATTGGCAAACAAGTTGTAGGCATATCTATTGTTAGAAAAAACTTACTTTTCAAATTGATGTTGAATCTCATGGCCTAATCACTGCTTAGATAGATTTGTAATGGTTTTTGTTCTACTATATCTAATAAAAAAAAATATAATATATGGGTGAGTGCAGGATCATGATGGGTCAAACTATGCCTCTAAGTGGCAATGAAAATACAAAAAAACTGAGTTAAGCAGCTTGACATAAAAATTTGAATAGGTTTTATTAACATAATTTGAAAAATATGTAAAATAAAATTTGTAGTAATTTGAATGTAGTTTGTAGGCTACTATTTTTTAATGGAAAAACGTAAATTTATTTGGTGAAATTTTGAAAATTCAATGAAGTGGTGCTATAATTTTTGAAAAAAAATAAAAAACATGTGTCATTCCAACAAACCTAAGTATGAGCAAAAAAATTGAATCTTTTGATCTAAGTAAAGGACACATGCCAAGATGTGACATATTTTTTTGTAATTTTTTTGCAAGTGAATAATTAGTTATGAATTGTTTAAGATATTTTGAAAATTATTAAAAACTAATTTATTGGCCAACCTAACTTGGTCAGCCGATAAGGGCGTGGTTCGATGGTCAAGTCACTTGGTTGTGGTGACGACCACCAGGGTTCAAACCCTTGCTGGGTCAAAGTGCTCGCAGGCCTTGTGCCTTTGTTGGGCCATTGCACTCGCGGGTTTGGTTGTTTCTTGTGTTTTCTTGTACCCGGTTCATAGCTCCAGTCAAAAGCATTTACCCCTAATAATATGGGTGCATTGCACCTTTAAAGAAAAAAAAACCTAACTTGGTCAAAAATATATTTAATTAAAAAAATAACCTATAGTTTGTGAAGCATAGAGTGTGATGCATCTTTCAGATTCAAAAAATGTAAAATTGTTTGAAAGTTATGGATGTTTTTCAATTAGCCTATCAATTAGGACTTCAGACATAATGCATATAGAAAATCAATAATAATTATCTATTAAATTCAAAATAAAGCATATCTTATATTAGTGGAATGCTGACAATTTCTTGAATAAACCTTTTTCATTTTATCAAATTCGGATTAAAAAAAAGTCATCAACATAAAGGGTGAAGTCTGAAAAGCCAAGGGAAACCTCTAAACACATTGGGGCAATTGACTTTTCAGGTTTGACACCCCCAAGCCAAATCCCAAAGAATTCTCTTGAGGCAATAACTGAAGCAATTCTTTTATCAAAAAATGGATATTTATTTCTTAAAGCAAGAAACGGATATTTGTTTTATGTAGCTTGATATTAATATGAATATAAATATATACAATAATAATATATGTGATATAATATAATATATGACATTAATATATAATATTTAATCTATTTGTATATATTAATATTAATATAATGTATGATATTAATGTATTAGTATATATTAGTATGTATTAATGTTAATATAATATACAATATTAATATATTATATAATATTAGCCCAAATAGATAGTTTAGTTGGCTTGAGTCTTGGGTTTGCTCCCTCAGGTCTTGGTTTTGACTCCACTCCTGGGTTTATAAGGTGTTATGCAGTTGTGGGCTCCGTAGTAACACCCTCAAGGACTAGTCTTGCCTCTAAGTGTCAGTGAGTGGGGGGTCGCAAAGATACCCTATGCATCAATATATATATATATATATATATATATATATGAAAACTACCACCATAGAGGGTGGCTCCCTTTCATTATAAACATAAACAAACTTATAAATTGACTCGGCCCAAGGTGAAGGTCATGAGTTGAATGGCCTCAATGATCTCATGTAACCTCTCCATCTAGAATGGAGAAAAAATATTTTCTTCATGACTGATGAAAAATAATATGTATGCATATTATTCCTTTCTAGACCTTCTCTCATGAAGGGTAATGGCTTGTTTCATATTCTCATTCTTTTTTTCCATTTGAAAACATATGGCATCCCCCACCATTCCCTCCTTCGATTTGTGCTAAGTTTTGAGAGTGCTTGATTCACACCATCTTTGTACTCGAGAAGAATGTATTTGTTGATTTTCTACATCCCCCATTTGAAGTTTCTCGATGTGCACACAAGATTGTACAAAAAAAAATCATAAGTTTAGCATTATGGATGTGTGCATGCTACAAATGTTTCTCCCTAATGATAACATTGATTATTGATTTTACTATATCTAAGTGAATCATAAAAACCTCTTGAAGCTGCACAGATAAATCAACTTGTTTACATTTTCACTTGCAACCACGAATCTTAAGGAAATCTACCATTGAGAGAGATCCTTTTTTTCCATCATTTCTGCCAGATCACAATACGTACCATGTCATTATGTTCACTCAATTTATAAGGAAAAAATTACTTGGAGAGCTCCTCGTGAATTCCTATCCTGTGAGAATTGTAGTCCTATCCTCTACTTTTGGATTTTGGATCAATTTTATAGCTTTGTTTCCTCCAAGCCCATGGCTAAATCTTTCATGAATCAAGAAAATATTCAATGGCTAGATATAGTTGATTGGTCATTCTTGTATATAAGTCTGGATAAAATCTTGAAGTAGATGTACATTAATTGATTGTACAAATATGACCAAAAATAATATCTTATGGGGATCATGGACTAGCTCTGGGATATAGCCACCTTTGCTTCTTTTCTGATGAGTGATTGTAGACCATACCATTCCCAATACTGATTCAATTCCACTATGTTTGTATTTTGATTGATTCCCCTATTGGAGAGAAAGTCCACTATGAAATTTGCTTCCCTATAAACATGTTTCAAAATGTAATTATCAATTTCCTCAAAATGAGAGCAAATTTGTTCTATCTACATCTTCGATTTATAGCTAGGGGTGCTCCATGAGCTTATTATCCTGATCATAATAATTGATTATCCCTCAACATCAATATTGTGCACTTTGCTATTGTTGCAATATTGCACTCCTTTGTAAAGTGTCGTAAAATCTACCTCATTATTTGTATCGTTGAGGAGTTTAATAGAGGTAGCCCAAACTAGATTTTTCCTTTTTCATCTTTGATTATAAATCCTTTGACACCTCTATATTTCCCCTTGAAGCCCCATCAAAATTCAGTTTCAACCTCCCACTTGGGGGGGTGACCATTTGATCCTGCCACAGTCCCTAGTCATTTTGAGGAAGTTTCCCTTTGGTGATTGTTACCTATTTTTCACTACGAGCTCAAACAGGTAGAGCTGAATCAAATTCATGAATTATAGGTACAAAAAATTTCAAGTTTTGTTGATTAAAGTATTCATTGATCATCATAGAGATCAATTTACATCTGAATTACAGTTTTATTGTGCAAGTATTTGAAACAGAAAATTGAGAATTTGCATAATAATGTTTTTTATTCATTTTGTAAAAACACTGAATCTCGCACAAGCCGTGAGAGTAACTGAATTTGATTATGACAATCAAATGATGAGTACAAAATTCAAAGATAAGCTACACTACTGAACATAACGTAAGCGCAAAGAAGAGGAGCAATTCATCATTGCTTGTAATGATGAATCACTTTCGTTGATGTCTTCAGTCATTGTGTCTCCAAGCAGCTACAGCCTTGTTTCCTCACTCCATGAACCTGCAAAATTATAAAGGAGTGGCGTTAGAGGTGTACTCTAAGCAATGATGAGTTACATTCTTCCTTATGCCTACGCTACCAACATGAATGTAATTTTCATTAAATCAAGCATTCACCAAATGATTGAGCTGACAATCAAGAAAAACTTAACTCAATGGAAGCTTTCAGCTTCTTTTATTTTGTTAACATGTTTGTTTCAATGTGCAGGAAAATAGGTTCATCATGTTCGAGATCATTTTATCATATATGTGGAGCAAAACAGGCTCCCACAAGGGTTGAGCTCAACATATTGAGGGGGATACACTCTCAAGTTACATACGCAAGTTCATGAATATTGATAACAGTCATTAAAAGCATCAATGCTGCTGAAACTAAAGGATGTGATCATACAAGTAGCCTTATTTCAAAGAGATTTCAAAAAATAGTGAGAAGAACTCATCAATTTCATATTTTGTTCAGCTCTACTCTACATTTTCACATTACATCTAAATGAAGTATAGAGCCTCTTTGCATTGAAGAGAAACAGAATATTCAAGCATTGGAATGTTTTTTTATAACTTCAGAAGCATATCACAGTACAGGACAGTCCAAAGGTTGTACAAAGTATTTACATAGCTTTGTTATAATAGATTTGCAATAATCCAATTCTCTACAAGTTTTTCAACAGAAAAGAGCATTATATAAGGAACAATGGAGTCACAATGTCAAGGACAGTCATGAACAAGAATGCTGATACAAAACTGGTAAAAGTAAAATGTTTTGAATTGTCAAAATCTCAAAGGACAGTCATTAATTTCCAGTGACAAGTAACAGATGCATATTTTTGAAAAAACATGACATTGACAGTCATTAGTGGAGCAACAATTAAATACTTGAAAAAACAACAATACATTGTGATAGTGTGATGAAGAGCATCAATAACAGTGTTGCAGAAATAAGTGTGCTCTCAGGAATAAATGATGTATCTACAATAATAATAGCATTTCCAGATGGAAGCAATCATGGAGTAAAGTATTGTTCCCCGACTTGTTACTTTCAAGAGATAGCATATTTAAAAGCAAGAGCATAGATATAAGAATCTATGGCATGATGCAGTAGTTAGAGCACGATACCATGATGAATTTGATGGAATTCTTGTAAGTCAATGAATAGATTGGTAATCTCATACCAGCAGCCCATAATAACAAAAAATAAAAGTAGTTGTGGAATATGAAAATGGTGACAACGCTTTACTTCAAGAAAGGAAAGGAAAGGTTTCAAGCAATATCACACAAGTTTGTCACTGTTTTCAAATTTTACACCAATACTATTTGTTTGAATGTGCAACTGAAGAGAGTTTTGTGAAGCCAAAATTCAAGCTTATATGAAAGGTTAAGATTCCATCAAAGGTCACATGAGAGTTTCCAGAATATTTAAAAGGCATGTAAATTTTAGATGAATCCTTTGAGTTTGCAATAAATTGTGAATACCCAGATGAAGATTGTTTAGGCCATGACCAAAGGTAGTAAGGAGAAACACATGGAGAAGATAATGAAGGGCGCTCAAAAATTTCTTTCAGTTACTAGATACTTGTATTTTACTGTTCTAGGTCGAACCCACATAAGGGTTTTTTGCAATTTTTTCTCCAAATAAGAGATACCCATGTGTGTGTTTGTTCAGAAAACAAAAGAAGAGTGAAATGCCTTTCATAGGCTGAACTTATACCACTGGAATTGAAATTCTCAGGAAAATGAATACCACGAAATCTCTTTTAAGCTTTCTCCTGTCAAGTTACAGTCTAAGTCTCCAGTCACGGTTCAAGCAGTATGGATAATATCAACAGAATAAATGTATCAGGATAATGGAGGGCGCGCATAGAAAGAGATTGAAGATATATACAAAATGGGAAAAATCAGACTTACCAAAGCCACCATGAATAAATCTTCCAGAAGTCCTTTCATAGCATCTATTTATCAGTTCAAATCATGCTCTCACAAGGTATCCATTGCAGCCACAGAGCAAGAGGCCATTTACAAAAACCAAAGAAGATGTATCAGAAAAAGCTACAGGAAAAGCTATGCAATGGAGTTAAGGTACCTCCAGATGGTAAAAGTAAACTTACCTTGTGAAAATCAGTAAGATTCGGCCTAGAAAGCAGCTCGAAATGGTGAACAAATTTAGTCTGAACCCTACTTCATGGTGGCCAGTGCAATAAGAGTTTCTCTCAAACTTTCTTCAAGAGACAAGTGAAAGATGCGAAATGATTAGGGTTTTTCCCTTTTTTCTCTATTCACCGTAACTTCGGGTGGAATCTTTGAAGAATAAAACAAAATCATGATGTTTTATTTTTGCTCATGATTTCAATTTTTAAGTCAAGTCGACTTATGCATGTTGGTCAACCATTATCAATTATCAAATATTTACTGTTACCCATTTTTCACCTATGGGCTCAATCAAGCAGCGTAACCCATGCTTTTAGAGGTTCTCAAGGACCAAATGGAGGAACACTTGCATCCAGGCTGCGTATTTTCTAAATTGTTTGCTTCTTGTGTAGATGCAGGGGAAAATTATGTTTTAAAATACGTGGATTAAATGTGGCTCCCACAAGGGTTGAGCCCAGCGTACAGATGTTCATTTTTATTGGGGGGTCCTCCCTTTTGTTTTTGCCTTGTTTTCCCCCTTTCCCTTGTGTTTTCCTTACGCCCTTTTTCTTTTTGTTCTGTCGAAGGCGGGGTTGGGACCGAATCCAAACTTGGAACTTTTCCAAAAGTTCCAGTTCCTAATTTGGTTCCGGTCCGGTTCCACCGGGCTTGTTCGTTTGTCTTACCTTTTTTCTCTTTTCTGTGGTTGGGGGGCGTTTCCTCCCCTTCTTTTTCTTCTTTTTCGTCCCCTTTTTCGTCATCCTTGTATGTCGTCGGGAGTGGGATCGGAACAGAATCCAAACTTGAAACTTCGGGAAAGTTTCAGGTCTGGATTTAGTTCCAGTTCTTGTTTCGGTGACTCTTTGTTTTTTCCCCCACTCCGGATCCGGTCCCGGTTCCGCCTCTTGAGTTTTTCCTTGTGCGTCTTTGGGTTCTAGTTCCGTCCTGATCCCAGTTCCGCTGGCCTTTTTTCCTTTTTTCCTTGTATTTTGTCGGGGGATGCTTTTTCCTGTTTGTCTTTCCCCTTCTCGTCCTTTCCTTTGTCTTCTTTTGAGTTTTTCAGGGGCGGAATTGGGTCGGAATCCGAACCTGAAACTTGAAGAAAGTTTCAGGGATGGATTTGGTCTTGATCCTGGTTCCACCGGGATTCATCTATTTTTTGCTTCCGCCCCCTTTCTCACCTCGGTCCCTATTCGGTTCTCATCCTGACTCCGGCTCCGCCAAAGTGTTCAAACTCGAGAAACATTGAGGGGGTCGCTATGAGGTCTCGTTGACCCGATAGGGTCTTGCCGAAATGAAGAGAGCCCAGAGTGAAAGAAAGGAGATCAGTAGGACACTTAGCGTTCACTGTGAGGTCTTTCCGACCATCGTATGTCTTGCTGAATGAAATAGGCATGTCAGTGTGACTCTAGTCGCCCGCTGTGACTTCTCCCCGACATCCAAAGTCTCGTCGATAGCGATGGGTCTGCTGAAGGTTTCAGCGAGACTCTCACCGAATGCGGGTGTCTGGGCGATGAAATAAGGATATCGGTATGACACACCAAACCCGCTATGAGGTCTTGCCGACCATTGTTTGTCTTTCCAAGCGCTGCTACGAGGTCTAATCGCATCGGGGAGACACGATTAGTGTCTCACCGACATGTGATTCTAAGGAAGCAACCTTTGACCGACTGGAAATCTACGTGGCCTTCTTCAACCAATCAGAAGACGCTAGGGCGAATCATGGGCAGTTTGACTGTCGCAACTATCCTTGTGAAGATGATCGACAGAATGTGCACGACATGGGTCAGCTTGGTGAAGTAATGACGTTTGAATCTGACAAGGTAAATCTGATGCTGCTTCTCAAAGGGGGTCAACTTGTTGAAAGATCTGGAGCAAGAGGAAAGATAAAGAAGAGGAAACTGTGAGTCACAATAACAGCTGGGACGTCGGCTGGAAAAAGTGGGTCGACATTAATGACCATACCGCTGAGCATTCAGAGCGGCTCTAACGAAGTCTCAGGGTTGGACACGAGGGCTGCGAGTTAATGCGGTCATTGTAAAAGATCTGAAGGCCATGCCTGGGAACGAGCTTTCACCAACATGAGAAGGCTATGCGCATTTAACGCCTCATTATCTTCATTCCAAAAAATGCTTCTAGGGGTCGACGTGTCTAGGCACCGACTCATTTTGTAAACCCTAGGGCAGGGGCCGACATCTTTTTGTATATAGGGCATTTTTGCCTCTTTGTAGAAAAAGTTCTCCTGGATGCTTTTCTGAAGTCTGTGACTTCTGCAGTCCTCTCTCAGATTAGCAAAATTCTGTAACTCATTTTGGAGCATGATGTATAAAGTTTTCCTTGGTGACTATTGATGTTCGGATTTCCATCTTGTTCTTGCAGAGTGTTGTGCATTTCAGGTTCATGATCAAGTTATTTTTGTGAATTTCTTTCATTCCTTCATAACTTTATCTTGTGTTTCATGCCTTCCTTTGCAAAAGTATCATTATAAAAATTACAAATTGTGTTCACTTAGTCACACATGGATTCTGCTATGTGAAAATCTTTCTTTCCTCTCTGGGAAAAGTGTGTGAATCGAACATGTTTGTGAGACGTTAATGCATTGCTTATAGAATTTGATGTGTAATCTTATGTTCATCGTCAGTATTCAAGTGTAAATTGAGTATCTCATTGTTCCTTTCAGTTTGGTATATCACCATAGTTTAGTTTCATTTGTACGCACTCCTTCTCCTTTTACCCTTACAGAATTGATAGTTTAGGTGATACCCAAAGGAAGCTGGCCTTCTCCGGAGGTTGACCTCTGTCTATAAGTGACCCACAGCTTTGGAGGTCTTCCCATGTTACACTGAGGTGTTGAACATCAGGTTCAACAAGGGTGCAACTTTAGGTTGATAACAGTTTTGGCACGCTCGGTGGGACTATTGAACAGACAGTTTGAAAATTACATGTCTATTATTGGTTTTTGATATGCAACCAGTAAGATTCAGACCTTTCAGAGGTTAACATCAGCATATCATGGTGACTCTGTGTACCAGTGCATCATTGAGGAATTCAAAATATTGAGAGATCTGGTGTTTTTCTCAATAATACCAGCCTTTGAAGGCAACACAAATAGCACCATGGCGACTCTGATTTAATATCAGTTGGTTTCTGCAGCCCAGGTACCTACAATTAAGGAGGTTTGCTATCTAGACTTGCTTATGCTTCATATTTTACCTTGCAATGTCTAGTTATTAGCAATATAGTGGTTATTTTCCTCCTTTTTATGAAAATTTAAGTTCTGGGTCTCCAAACAGTCCTTCTCATTGCAACCAACATTATCAACAATCCTATCATGCTTCTCACCCTCCCACCCCTACTCAATTCCCCTTACAGCATATTAATTCCACTTTGAGCCAGCCTTGTGGCCTCCTGAGTCAGTCCCAAAATTCTAACAATGCGGATACCGAGTTGGGTAGCATCAAGGAGATGTTGTTGTAGTTTCAAAGGCGAATGTTAGACATAGAATGGGAAAATGAATATAATATGTAGCAAGAGGAGCTTGCCTTTCAAGCTCACATTCGTCAGCAGGAGTTGGAAGCGCAGATATACGAGAAGGAATTGTTGGTTAGACAAGTTGCAGCTAAGGATGAACAGATGAGACACTTGCTTGCACAAGCTCATAGGATAGAACCCCAACTACCTGTGAAGGAGGGGACCTTAAAGTACAAAATTCCAAGTTTCAAACAGGGTGAATCCAACTTAGAAAGCTACGATGAAATTGCTAAGTTGGAGGAGCATGTGTTTTCAGTTCCAAGCTTCAAGCGGATTGCTTCTTCTCAAAGCTCAAAACTGACTAAGGATCTTCCTCAAGTGGAAGGCACTTGCGAGGTTGCAGTTTTAGAACAGCTAGAAGACATCAAGCAATTTGGGCAGTTGTCGATTGATGACAATCAACAAGTCAATGGAGCATTAGACTTGGAAGAAAAGCCTAAAATTGAACCTGATACCTTTCTTCAAGAGAGCATGCAAGTTCCTGATTTACCAGTTGATTTGGAACAGCCAGAGAATATTGCTGACTTGTTCGATGAACTTCCTCAATTTGTTGATGAAGATGAAGATCTCACATGCATGGTAATATCTATGCCTGGTATGGAGTAATTAAATGATAAAACTCATCTAGACTTAATGCAAAATTATGAGTTAGATGATATCATAGAGGCTTTTTGTTCTAACATAGATGATGAGCTAGTATCATATGAAAGGGAAGCATGTGATCAACCCATTCAAGTTGGTGAGACTATTGAAGAAGTTGTTGAAGATAATGCCTTACAGCCTGTGAACTTATTAGATGAGCTTCCCCACCTTGTTGAGGAGAAGGTGTATTCTGTCATAGATAAAGAGCATAAGGAGCCATAGTTTGAAGATTTGTTTTCAGTTATCCAACAGGGATATTAGCTCCTTAGTCAAGAAGATCAGATTGTAGCAGCCAATGAACAACCTACATTTTACCTCCAATCAACATATTTTCAAGGAAAAGATGAATTCTTTAGAGATCAACAAGGGACCAGCAAGGAAAGTTCAAGCTTTCCCCTTACCAGAGGCTATCCAATCGGGTACTAGCTCAGATGGAGTCCAATACAACACCAAGCACCAATCTTGTACCTACACATGAAGGTACAACAAAAGAAGATATCCAAGATGCACTGACAGCCAAACATGAGTATGTTCAACTCTTTTGTCCTCCTTTGGTTGACAATACGTATGGTCTGTTTGGTGAGGTAAGTAAATTTATTCACCTCTTTCAAGAGGCAGTGCATCGTCTTGGAAAACTTTCTTCTATTTTTTACTTTTACCCAGTTGTCCTTAAACATGCCAGTCACTGCATATTGAGTAGAAAGGGCAGTTATTTTACCCAACCTGTAAATGGTTTTGTTTGACCAATTTCTTACTGGTTAGTATAGGGTAGGTTTAGTTGTTGTTTCAATTCCCTAAGTGTTGTTCTGACACAAATAAGTAGTTTCCTTTCAGCAGTTTTTCCTATTTTCAATAAGTTTTTGTTGTGTTCTATGAATCTCAAGTAAGGTTTGGCCATGTACAAAGCTACCCTTGATCTGTTTCTGAGTTGTCCCAACGACTCCATGCCTAATGGATAAACCTAGGCTACTGGTTACCATGTTTAGCAGGCAAACATCTAGCAAAGGTCACCAGAAATGTTACCCATTTTTCACCTATGGGCTCAATCAGGCAGGGTAACCCATGCTTTCAGAGGTTCTCGAGGACCAAATGGAGGAACACTTGCATCCGGGCTGCGTATTTTCTAACTTGTTTGCTTCTTGTGCAGATGCAGGGGAAAATTATGTTTTAAAATTTGACACGTGGATTAAATGTGGCTCCCACAAGGGTTGAGCCCAGCATGCAGATGTTCATTTTTATTGGGGGGTCCTCCCTCTTTTGTTTTTTCCTTGTTTTCCCCCTTTCCCTTGTGTTTTCCTTATGCCTTTTTTCTTTTTGTTCTGTCGGAGGCGGGGTCGGGACCGAATCCAAACTTGGAACTTTTCCAAAAGTTCCAGTTCCTGATTTGGTTTTGGTCCCGATTCTGCCGGGCTTGTTCATTTGTCTTACCTTTTTTCTCTTTTCTGTGGTCGGGGGGCGTTTCCTCCTCTTGTTTTTCTTCTTTTTCATCCCCTTTTTCGTCATCCTTGTATGTCGTCGGGAGCGGGATCAGAACGGAATCCGAACTTGAAACTTCGAGAAAGTTCTAGGTCCAGATTTAGTTTTGGTTCCAGTTCCAGTGACTTTTTGTTTTTGTCCCCGCTCCGGATCCGATCCCGGTTCCGCCTCTTGAGTTTTTCCTTGTGCGTCTTTGGGTTCTAGTTCCGTCTCGATCTTGGTTCCATCGGCCTTTTTTCCTTTCTTCCTTGTATTTTTCATGGGATGCTTTTTCCCGTTTGTCTTTCCCCTTATCATCCTTTCCTTCGTCTTCTTTTGAGTTTTGTCAGGGGCGGAACTGGGTCAGAATTTGACGGATTTGGTCCCGATCCCGGTTCTGCTGAGATTCATCTGTTTTTGCTTCCACCCCCTTTCTCACCCCAGTCCTTGTTCGGTTCTCATCTCGACTCCGGCTCTGCCAAAGCGTTCAAACTCGAGAAACATTGAGGGGGTCGCTATGAGGTCTCGTCGACCCGATAGGGTCTTTCCGAAATGAAGGAGCCCATAGTGAAAGAAAGGAGATCGGTAGGACTCTTAGCGTTCACTATGAGGTCTTGCCGACCATCGTATGTCTTTCCGAATGAAATAGGCATGTCGGTGTGACTTCTCCCCGACATCCAAAGTCTCGCCGATAGCGATGGGTCTGCTGAAGGTTTCAGCGAGACTCTCACCGAATGCGGGTGTCTGGGCAATGAAATAAGGATATCGGTATGACACACCAAACCCACTATGAGGTCTTGCCGACCGTTGTTTGTCTTGCCGAGCGCTGCTATGAGGTCTAATCGCATCGGGGACACACGATTAGTGTCTCACCAACATGCGATTCTAAGGAAGCAACCTTTAACCGACTAGAAATCTACATGGCCTTCTTCAACCAATCAGAAGACACTAGAGAGAATCATGGGCAGTTTGACTGTCACGACTATCCTTGTGAAGATGATCGATAGAATGTGCGCGACATGGGTCGGCTCGGTGAAGATTTGACGTTTGAATCTGACAAGGTAAATCTAATGCTGCTTCTCGAAGGGGGTCAACTTGCTGAAAGATTTGGAGCAAGAGGAAAGCCGAAGAAGAGGAAACCTTGAGTCACAATAACAACTGGGACGTTGGTTGGTAAAAGTGGGTCGACATTAATGACCATACCGCTGAGCATTCAAAGCGGCTCTGACGAAGTCTTGGGGCTGGACACGAGGGCTGCAAGTTAATGCGGTCATTGTAAAAGATCTGAAGGCCATGCCTGGGAACGAGCTTTCACCAACATGAGCAGGCTATGCGCATTTAACGCCTCATTAGCTTCATTCCAAAAAATGCTTTTAGGGGCCGATGTGTCAGGGCAGGCTCATTTTGTAAAACCCTAGAGGCTGAGGGCCGACTATCTTTTAATATATAGGGCATTTGCCTCTTTGTAAAAAGTTCTCTTGAATGCTTTTAAATGCGTGACCTGTGAGTCCTCTCAGATTAGCAAAATTCTGTAACTCATTTTGGAGCATGATGTATAAAGTTTTCCTTGGTGACTATTGATGTTCAGATTTCCATCTTGTTCTTGCAGAGTGTTGTGCATTTCAGGTTCATGATCAAGTTATTTTTGTGAATTTCTTTCATTCCTTCATAACTTTATCTTGTATTTCATGCCTTCCTTTGCAAAAGTATCATTATACAAATTACAAATTGTGTTCACTTAGTCACACATGGATTTTGATATGTGAAAATCTTTCTTTCCTCTCTGGGAAAAGTGTGTGAATCGAACCTGTTTGTGAAATGTTAATGCATTGCTTATAGAATTTGATGTGTAATCTTATGTTCATCGTCAGTATTCAAGTGTAAATTGAGTATCTCATTATTCCTATCAGTTCGGTGTATCACCATAGTTTAGTTTCATTTGTATGCACTCCTTCTCCTTTTACCCTTACAAAATTGATAGTTTAGGTGATACCCAAAGGAAGTCGGCCTTCTCCGGAGGTTGACCTCTATCTATAAGTGACCCACAGCTTTGGAGGTCTTCCCATGTTACACTGAGGTGTTGAACATCAGGTTCAACAAGGATGCAACTTCAGGTTGATAACATTTACGATATGGCATGGTGGTCGCCAATATTTATTGATGGAGAATTCATATTGTGAGATATATGCTAAGTGTGTATAAATTCGTGAGAAGGGAGTAATACTTTCAATTTTGCAAGAAAGTTATTCTTTTATTATTTGCATTAATCAATGTAAAGCTGATTAATTAAATGATACGCTGTAAATCATTTAATTAATTTATTCCTCTTAAAATGCAAATAAAGAATGTTATGTAAAGCTGAGTTACAACTTTACTTTAGTTTCATATCAGACTCAACTAAAGATTTATCATGCAAGAATAGACTTTAAAGTTATCATGGGAAATTGATTAAAGCAAGGAGGATTTTTGCATGTTTTGGCCCACATTCAGAGATTTCCAGTTTAGTTTGAGTTATAGATCAGTTATACGCATGGTGATTGGAAGTTCGAGATTGAGTTCACTCATTTTTGCATGAGTTTGAACCTTATGTTCAGGGATTTTTGCTTCTGCTCAGATTTCACCTTGGAATCATCATTTTTCTCACTAAAATTGACTTTCAGTATGTTCATGCACTTTGAAGTGCATTCTCATTGTATATATTGAAAAAAGTTTATCTTTTTTCCTCTAGTTCTTGTTATTCAGCCTTTGCATTCTGTAAAGTGAATTGTCTTGTAACTCGCTTTTCAAAAAATTAATAGATATTGCAGCAATCTTTATAGGTTATCTTGAAGTATCATATGCAGAGTTTTCCTTTTGACGTCATTGCAAGTTAGATATTAGCCTTCTTAGATTCAATTGTCTTATTTTATGAATGTTTTAGATGCAAATTTAATGTGTTTTACATCAAAACCTTTAAATTTTTGTCACATTCGTGAATGCATGTACACGAAAAAATGATTTTAGTTGCAGGTCATAAATTGTGCTTATAATACATTCATATCTTTAAGTTGTGAAGATAAATTCTTCCTTCATAAAGAATGAATTATTAGGCCTTTCTATGAATCATTTATGCAATTAAATTGTTCGGTCTGAGTTGTGAAAATAGGCTCGTAAAGAATCAGTTGTGAATTAATTTTCTTTCTTTAAATCAAATAAGGGCATCACCACAGTTCAGTTTTTTCCAATTTCGCATTAGATTAAGTTTTCTTCCTTTTCCCATCAAGGTTTCAAGTCTATAATCAGATAATCATATAGGAACCAGCCTAGAATCTAGAGATCTATCTTTGCCATAGGAACACCCACAGCCTGAAGATAGTCCAATGTTTCAACAAATTGCTTAATTTAACCATTCAAGCATTCGGGTGCAATCTGATTAACAATAGTGATATCAAGTGTGACCACTATTTTAGCATTTTATGGTCCCAAGTCGAAAGGTATTTGTATTTCTTCATCTTGGTTTGTAAATTCTAGTGTTCGTAGGTTCTTATCTCAATTTTTCTTAGAATTAATTATATGGAATATTTCTTGTCTTTGAAAATTATGGCGTTCATCTCCTTTTGGACAATTCCAAATAATCATCGTTGGTACTTTGCTCCAAATCCCACCAATGTTGATCATTTGTTTAGTCTGGTCCAAGCTTCAAAGACTTCTTTTATTTTATTTGACATGGGGCTCTACCAACCTATTTTATCATTGAAGGTAGTCCAACATATTTGTGGGAATTTTCACTGAACAAGAAGGTGATTGACATTTTATCACTAGTATTACACAACACACACCAATGAGGACCAACCACACCAATTTTATTTAATCTATTTCCAATAAGAATGCATTTATGGAGGGTTATGCACCATAGGCCTCAGATGTGATATTGTTGAAAGAGTGGAGAAGGAACCCTTTTAATGTGTTTTCATTGATGCCAACATTAATTGTTGATATTGTCTCTAATCCGATGAACATAATGAAGATATCTTAATTTGGTATTTTGGTTTGCAATTGCTCGTTTAATAAGATCTATTTATGAGGTGATAATATGTTATTCCTAACTATTATGTGCATCTATGTTCAAGATTTTAGTGGCTTTTGATGTATAGTTTGAAAGATACAAGCAACAGTAGTTCGACATTTAGATTTGGCTTTATATAGTGTAAAAGGGTATGAGTAATCTAGTCCACATTCCTCCAATGATTGGGATCAAAATTTACAATTTTGGGAGATTTCTTATAGGTGTTAGTACATCAAATATTCCAGTTGCAGTGTGATTATATGATCGGATGGATCATTGGTTATTGATTAGTTGGCATATTTTATGATTAGGTCTAATTCTTGGCCAACCTAATGCTTGATATATTTTTTGGAGATTAAATATGTATTGTGGACGTTAATAAGATCTATTTTAGATCCATGCTGACCTAAATTGAGTGTTGCAGGTTTGATTTGAGCGCAAATATGTTTTTGATTTAAGTATGGGGCTGACAAGACAATTTTGATTTAATTTTGGGCTACATCTAATTAGGCCGACCTAATTGATGTATGCGGATGCATTGGGTATATATGTAAGACATTTTTGAGATTGTAGAAGAGAGATGATATGTGATATGATGTGAATATGTGAATTTTGTATGTACATGATCAGATCTATAGTAGAATTGTGGTGAATGTTGAGCGACTATAAAGCAGAGTAGTGAATCTAGCACAAGGAAGGTGCATTTTGTATCAGTTCACATCTTGGTTGTGTGGCCATTTCTATTTTGTATCTATCTTTTTGTGGTTGTGAGCCCTATTGTACAGTATGTCCTAATAGTGAGCCTTTGTAATAGCTTATAACTAGTTATAATATATTGTGAGCTATTCCTCACTGTGGTTTTTCCCTTTTTGGATTTTCCACGTAAGAATCTTGGTGTTTGTGTGTCATGTGATCTTGTGGTTACTTCATGTTTTCATTCATTATTGCAATTAGATATGTTTTGTTAATTGGATGGATTATGATCAAATGGTTTAATAGAATACTGATTCACCACCCCTTCTCAATATTTTGGGTGTTCAACAATTGGTATCAAAGCTTGGTTCCTTATAAGAAGCCTAACAACTTGAGGAAGATCTTGGAGATTGAACACATTTTTGATAAAGAGTTTTTAGATCTTACTGTTGAAAGTGATTGTATGACTAATAAAGAAGAACTCCAAGTTTCTCTTGAAGATCTTGACAGAGTTGAAGGTGAAAACAAAAATCTGAAGGAAAACCTAGAGGAAGCAATGAATGCATAAAAAATTTGACAGAACAAATCAATAAATTTAGAGAAAGACATAGAGAAGTCAATGAACAATTGAACCAAGAAAATTAAGACATCACCAGATTGAAAGTACAAGTGGAAGAAAAGAAAAGAACTAAGGATTATCTGAATGCAATGGTACAAAGCAAGACTAATGAACACACAAGACTTCAACAAGAAGTGGTAACTCTAAGATCAGATCTGGAAAAAGTAAGAGTTCATGAGGATAAATTCAAAAAAAGCACTACAATGCTTGATGAACTTATTGCAAGACAAAAACCATCTAAAGATAAAGGAGGTTTGAAACTTGAGGAAGGAGAAATCTCAAAGGCTAATCAGACCCCTAACAAGGTTGACAATCAAGAGAAGACTCAAGGCAATGGCAAACAAATCAGAAATCAAAGAAGCAATGCTAGAAGACCCCCTATCAAACAACCAAATGCTCAAAGGTACCCATCTTTTAATGGTATTTGTTTTTCATGCAATAAGTTTGGACATAAGGCAATAGAATATAGAAGTAGAGTGAATTAGAATGCTAGATCCTTCTCCAAAAAATGTTTTGCATGCAAGAAATTTGGACATAGAGCTATTGAATGCAAAAATCAGATGATGAATAGATATAATGCTAGTAGAATGGTTAAAAATTTCAATGGTTACTATTATACATGCAATGTATTTGGACATAAGGCTAACCAGTGCAGATGAAGATTGACTAGAGGATAGTTTGGTCAGAAAAGTGTAGTATGCTACAGTTGCAACAAACCTAGACACATTTCAAGATTTTGCAAAAGTAAGAATGGAAGGCAAACTAATCCAGGAAAGAGGAATGAACCTGTGAAGAAAATTGATCCTACTGAAGTAATGAAGGAAATGGAGAAGATTTGGAGAAAGAAAGAGGAACCTAAGAATAAAGATGAATCAAATGTATTTGTACCTCCCTCTAGTGTAGATAATTCTTTTGAAAATTAAACCTAGGCATGGGCTTAGGGGGAGCAATAACAGAAAAATCAAACAACCCCCTAGAAATATGAGGTGTCAAGGAGTGACATGAAGATATATGGTGAAAAATGACATGCTTAATATTTTAGAAAAGAAACCAGCAAAAAATATGCAAATCTAAAGAAATGTGGAGCATTTTAGGGTTTATAGTGTATTAGTGAAGGGTTTACTAGATTTATGGAAATTGAATCATTTAATGCAAAATTAGGGAAAATCGAAAAGATATAAAGTGAGTTTCTAAGTCGATTTTAATCACATTTGTGCTTTTGAAGAAAGTAGAGCGAATTGAAGGAGATTTGAAGGAAAATTTGGTGCATAATATCCAAACCCTAGATCTTGTTCTGCACATAAAAGGTATTTACAAATTTTTGTGATTCATGGGTTTGAAATAGAATTGATTTCATAAGCATTTGAATTTGAAATGAAGTTAAAATTGCTACCCCGACCATTGTTAATA